>LPNX011152154.1:145278-186521 GCA_001517045.1 Pseudotsuga menziesii | reverse complement strand
ATTCATAGGTCGCAGCTTCAGAGAGTTCAATAATGGCATGAATCTTCAGCAAATTGTCATTATAATAGGCTTACTCTTCACTATATATCAGTCAATATATTTTACAGAACTGTCATGCAGCCACCTCAAGAGTTCTACACTTTTCTCCAGCAAGTTCTGGATTGTTCTCACGCAAAATATTGAATACTATCTCAATGCATATTTCAATACACAGCTTCTATAAACTCACAGCTGCAATACATTCAAAATCAAAGCTCCACATTCAGTCACTTGCAGCAACAAAGGAGTGCGTTCACGCAGCATCAAGGCAGCATCAAAAATTCAACGCAAGCACCAGGAAATATCCAGTTTTCAGCGCAAGCACCAGGCAATAGCTCCACGCAGCATATAAGTTAGGATTCAGGGAGTCTCTTCACAGCTTCAAGTGCAGTCTCTCGCAGTATAGATCTCAGCACTCTTCAACAATCTGGTTGAAATTTCTCCATGCAGATGTATTTACACTAGTAGGGTTGCACCAATATTTCTATGACGGCATGCGAAGCTTGGGAATCGGTTTCTATCTCAGCGTTGTTTGGGTTGTATACTTTCTCAATACCTTACTCATCACCATTGTTGAGAAAGTTAGCGAGATTCGAGGACATAAGACCTTGTTTACTCCCAATCCCAAGGGATATCACTTGGATTATTTCTACTGGTTGTTCTAGGGTTTGCTTAAGTATATGCTGCACGAAAATACACATACAAGAAAGTAAAAGCAGTTGAATAGAGCGTGAGTGCCAAAATTACCTAAAGCCATTCATGAAATGACAGAGGCCGATGCACATAATACAAGAGATCTGATACCAGTTGTTAGGTATAACTCCCGATTGATTATTCTATTCATGGCTAAGCATGCATTTATACATTCATGTGACGGTTTGTTTAACCTTCCGTCCAGCCTTTTCGGCTTCCAACTATTCCTATTTATTTATTTACAATATTATAATCCCTAACGGATTATATTCTAACAATAATTGGGGAAGGTGAGTCCTAATTATGCTAGTCACCCAAGTGCTTTTGATACAGCTTGACTGATCGGACGAACCGCAGCCAAGTGCAGAGCATACACACTGGAGTCTTGTAAATTTTAATAAGTTTTTAAAAGATGTGTTCTTGCTTAAAATAAAAGCCTCCAAGAACCTCTTTCGATCCAAGTGGATCTCAATCGGGGAATCAAGGAGGGGTTAATTTTAAAATGCTGATAAACAAAAGATGATAAAATAACACAACTGCACAAATCTGGTTTTCTGATTAATCCTACCATGAATCTCTTTCCCCTTGTGGGTCACTCGGGAAATCGTGGGGTAAGTATTATGATTACTTTGGAAAATAAGATATGGAATATGGAATTAACAACAAGATCAAATATACTACCCTGCAAATCAGATCAATTCTAGTAAAAGGAAATAAGCAGAAAAAGACGAAAATGGCATTGACGCGAATCCCCCCAGGTGGATGGGGAATGGGCTCGAAAGAGCCTATTCAAAGGATGATTTTATTACAGAGGTTACAACATCAAAGCACTAATAAACTATATATTTCTTGGTCCTTATATAGGCTGAAACCAAGATATTACAGTTTATGCAAAAAAATTACAAATTATGTGACAAAAAAGAGACCCCTGGGGATATTTGAGCGCTCCAAAATCCACTTTGGACAGCAGCTTCCTTTCTTCTCTGTCAGACCTGCTAAATGACAGCGAGTGAATTATAATAACAAATTCCCCAAATCACTTTAATATTTCCTTTGGGTCAGCCTACTTTATCTCAAAAATTTAATGAAATTAAACTAGCTAAACCGACGAAAAAGGAACCAAGGAAAACAAGATTTCCTTGGGATCTTGGATTGCTGTTTGTGCAGACAATTAAAAGCAATGATATTGCATAATATTGAAATTATTGAACAGCAAATGAAACTACCTTAACAGGAAGCTATGAATTTTTCAATAAACTACTTGCGAAACTAAGGCAATTTAGCTAGATCTCTTGAATTTGAACTTTATGTGCACAATGAAACTAAGATCTATAAATTTGAAGGGATCTTGCTAATTAGATATATGTATGCTTTTCTTTATGAGATAGATCATATTTAAAAATAAACCTTAAAGTAACCAGTTTGAGGAAAGTTTAATAATTTTTAAAGGAGGAAGAGAGAGAAAGAGTGTTGTTTTCCTTGAAGATCCACAGTAGAGCTTTCAGGTGGAATGCCGAGGGACTGTGCCTTTGAAATTTTTTGAAGAGAATGAAGAAGCAAACTAGATCAGCATCCTCTCCAAAGTATGAACCTACAACTCAGCTGAAATCAAAGAACTTTCCAAGAGACTTGTGAGATCCGATTAGTACATACAAAGAGATTCAAGATAACATGCATATAAGCTTATAGGACATGCTAAATCTAGATCTCTAAACATGTATCAAAGGAGAGTGACAGTCAATAAACTTATTGAACAACACCTTTCCTATCAAGATTGTAATAAGCTAATTACCATTCTTAACCACAGATCTACAAGAAATTAGCAAAAAATGACCACAGATACAGGTTACCTCAGTAAAACAATGGAAATAATCATCCACACATGTAATGGCACCACACCGTATTGCCTCCAAAGCTTTTCTTTATTTCAAATGAAGAATTACAACAATACAATAGCAGCAGCACCTCAAACCCAGTTCTAACTAGCTTGGAAGAGGAGGTTGTGCCTGGATATATACAATTTGCAGGCCATCTAGCCCAGGGGGGCGCAATTACTCATGGAATCAAGTGAAATCAACTGATGGAGAGTCCATCAATGCCTGATATGTTTCTAGCTGAGCCAAATCTGAGTCTCACTTAGTGCAACTATCAATCGGGGGGCTGATCTGACTGACACCTCAACCTGTTGACTGAAGAATCCACCAAAAATCATCCAGTTGAGCCAAAAACGTGTTGAGGAGAGAGGGAGGGCGAAATTACCCATAAAGGATGCTCAAGATCAACTTTGGATTTGATTTGATCACCTCCTTCAGTCAAGGATTTGTCAGATCCAGTCAATCTGCTTCAGATCTGACTGATTTCAATCAAATCGGCTGAGAATCCATTGATTTATTGATTTTGGATTTGCTCCATTATTCATCAATTTATTAATTAAAATAATCAATAATTTATTTTTGGGGCTTTCTGACTTGAGTGATGGAAAATCACTCAAAACTAGGAAATAGTGGGTCCATGGGTTTACATGGTGCTCTTAGCTTGAAAATGAGCACCTACATGACTGAAACCGATTATTTGGCTCACTTTTATTACAAAATCAATTTTTCCAATTAAACTATTAAAAAATAGCCTAAGTTTTGGAAAAATTAAAATTTAATAAAAAACACTGAAAAAATTGAAAAAATGAAAAACACCTAGGGGGACTTAGACATGTTCATATGACTCAAAAATGATGTCTAGCATGCTTATACATTGATACATAGACTCTAATAACCTCAATAGGCCTAAATGACAAGCCGACCACCCCAACTTTGGAGGTATGGAATGAAAAACTCAGAAATTATCAGTCGGTTATTCAACAACCAATAATAACCAAGGGAAAAAACACCCTGGGCTGATCGGATTGACAAATGAAGTCTAAGAGACCGAGTCTTTTACAGACACTATCATGCTAGAACATTTATTACAATCCCCCCATGGGGTATGAACATGTGATATGATACAACAAAGCTTCCCGGAAGCAATACTGAAATTTCTCTAAAGTCCGAACAAGTTATTCCTGTCCGGTTCACCAAGCTCACTTGATAGAACACCACTAAGTACAACTTAGGTGGTAACAATATGGATATTATAGAATTTATCTATCTTTTCCTCTTTACAATTTATATGATTTTGGAATTTTAATAATGTCTATGACATTGATCTTTTTGTGATTTCATTTCACATATTTTTAGCAACAAAAATGATCCAGATCTATCATGCATCAGTAGGGATCAAATCCTTTGGGGTGAAAACCTTTTTTAGAGTGAAAAAACTTACGAAAAAGTTTGCATTGGAAATAAATTCTATAACTATGTCTATGCATCGACATGAAATTTTATTTTCACAACAACTTTTTGGAATAATAAAGAATTTATATCACTGATAACACTTTACTCCACAAGTTTAAAATTCTGTAAAGGTTAAACTTGACAACACACATTAAAAAGAAAAAGTAGTGGGGAGAAAGAGGAACTTCAAGCTTGCATGTGTTGATGCCTTTAAAAGTAGAAACCATACCCATGGGAAAGTCATAATTTTTTCACTCTATTAATTTTCCAAGGTTATGATAACAATTAGAGATTCTTTATTTCCACCATTGACAAAAGGGATCTCACCACTCCACCAAACGATATCCACCCACTATCCAAGTAGGGTTTCTCTTCCCTCTTGCTCCATTTGGCAGTTGTGTAATGGATAATTTGACCTTATATTTTTTCAAAGGAAGCAACCTTATAAAGTGGAGCCATATACTTTTATTTTTCCACACCAATATTTCCTCCACTAGGAAGTACCCAAATCGTGCTTCAATTGCATCCCTCTCCCTCATTTTTTATTTTTGAATATAGGATTTTCCTATTTTTTCACTTAGATAGGATCTCAGTCCACCATTTGAACTACAACAACCAAGAGAACCACACTCAACCTCATTTTCCCCTACTTTTTTTCCCTCTCCCTCCAAATACATTCCTCGAAAACTAGTTATCTTCGTGATCAAAACCCTTGCTCTCGATTTTAGAACAACCCTAAGACTAAAACTCAACACCCTTGTTTCCTCACTCATATAAATTCTACTAATACTCAAAATCATGTTTCAAACCCCAAGCTCATATATTATCATTCCAATCCTACTTCTAATTTCCACTTGAATAAATCAAACCACCATTCCTAGGCAATTGAACAATCAATCCACCACACTTTGAGACCAACCCATGCCACCCATAAGAATAGATTTCATGGTATCTCACTTATTATGAAAACATGGATAAATTTATCATTCCTAAATGAAGAAACATTCCTAAGAAACAATTCATTCCTTCAATTGGAATTGTGTTTTCGTTCACTTTTCTCATAAAAAGGAAATTTTCATTTTAAATTTATAGGAATTTGTCAGGGTAATTTAAAATTTGGATTTCTATATCTCTTTGAAATTTCAGCATTTTTCCCTATGTTTTATAGCTATAGTGATAATATCGAATGATGATAGTATTGAGTTTCATGGTAACATGATAACTTACAAGTGTACTACACATAAATTCAAGGTGGTTCAAGAAGTATCATGGTCATAAGAGGACAAAATGGTCACTAAACGCTTCAAGAATACAGTTAGTGAAACAAAGGTGATTCATTGTTACAAATGGGGAGATATATACAAGATCTTAATAAGTGAGAATTTACCTATTATCCATATAAATTATATATATGATATGTAATCGTATCAAATTATCAGGTGATTCGAACTAATAGGGTAGCAACATAGCGATGCATTTTCCCATGCATTGAGATAGTTTTTCAAATCCTCTCTAGGGTAAATGTTGAGGATATATTAATCACCAATGATGATGAAACTAATTTCAATGCATATTTCCAACCATATATTATGGAAACTTACTACGAATCCCCACCAGGAAAGGTCTACCTCAATGGTTAATGGTTGGATCAAGCACATTTAGACATTCATGCAACCTTTTGGAGTTGGTGGGTGGGGACCAAGGGATTCAAGGACCTGAAAAAAGGTGGAACCTACCTAAAAAAATTACTTATTCTCCATTATAGAATGGTAGGCATGTGTACTAATTTCATGGAGAAGAGGATACCTCTAACTTCTAATAATTCTAGGTACCAGTCCTTCACACAATGATCACCCATGGGATCACTTTTAACAAGGGAGAATCCTATTTGAAAAAATTATGCATGTAGTCATAATAGCGTGAAACTAAATACCAAGTCATGATGCTGAATTTTACATGTTTTTATACCTCCTAAACATCACCTATGCTACCAACTCTTTCTTAGGGTTTGGATGGGCCTAGCTACCTTTTAAACCCCCCATTCATGTCTAATGTAAAGTCTTATAGGAGAAAAATTACATAAATAACTATAAAAATATTTGTGAATAATTTATGAGTCATATGCACACATTGGTCCACAAATAGTGAGCCAATTTCATTTTAGATGTTGCATTGATGCCATGGTTTACCTATGAGAATGGTACATTACGAAGAACCATAGGTGTTTCAAAGTCTATGGTTTCTCTCAACTACCTCACATAGTCCCCAAATATGTGACTAATAAGGGGGTTATAATTAAAGTTGTAGGTCAAAGATATATTCAATAAACCCTATCTGTGAATAAGAAATCCATGTGGCCACCATTGTCCTCATTTGTTGGGAATTTCAGCATTAAAACAATGATGGATACAGGTCAGGTATGGATGGGATTGAGTGTCTTACATTTTGGCACAAATATATTCAAAATAAATGAACCACTCAAGGTGTTGAAACACATTTTGATTAATGCAAGTTTAGTTTCCATTAGACACGTGAATTGTTCGAAATCCAGGAAGTCTCCAAAAGAGCTCAGACATTGTAAGAATTATCACAAAGGTTAGGAAAAGAAAAATAGGATTCAGACACCACCAAATAAAAATACAAGAAGGTGAATAAAGAATCAAAGGGAAAGGAAGGGAAATGAATAATAAGGAAGAAGAGGAGACCAAACTTAGGGAAGAAGGAAAGTAGAGGAAGAGGCTGCCAAAAAACAAAGAGAAGAGAAAGAGGAAGCTAGAGTGGATGAGTAGCAGAGGCTAAAAAGGAAATTGGAACAAGAAAAGAAGAAACAAGAGTAGTATGCGGGAAGTGAAGAAAAATATGTGGGGAGAACATAGGAATTGGCCTCAAACTCCCATAACTCTGCAAGTTGGAACCAATCTCCACATTTTCCAAATCATGCGAAGACACCCTCCATTATTGGAACTTGGATTTGGACAGTTCACACTTTCAAAGGAGAAGGAGATAGATTCACTAAGCTACTACATATTCAATAGAAAGAAGAAGTAAAATGTGAAAATGGTATAAAATAGGTTGAATATCTCAAAATATAAATTCATGCAAGTCACTAATAAGTCCTAGTTGTTACATAGGTAGGAAGAGACCCAATAGTTATAACATCAGCAAATGTAGCATGTGTTATCACCACAAAATTTAATCCTGTCAATCTAACTAAACAAGTGGCTAGACATAGATGAGAGGTAATAACCCTAAAATATAAAACATGACCCTACATAATAAGAACAAGGTCCTACAACAATAAAATGATCAATTACATGTAGAAAGAGGAAGCACAATGGAACTTAGGCTCTCTACATGAAGCATTCAAAGTGATGTGGCAAGAGCATAGTATTAGCTACAAGAGAAATTTCAAACTCTATGTAGCACAATGATCTGATTGAAAGGAATAACAAAGCTTGCAAGAGTTCAAGAGATTGAACTAGGAGAAATTCAATAATTCTTTAACAAATTTATTGACTGGAATCAATCAGTTTTAGACACACCTTTTGAATTTCCTATAATCAACACTAAAGAGGCTAAAAAGTTTTATATATGCATATTGAATGCCAAGAAGGACATATCCAAACTCAATATGGATGTGGGTGCAACGTTGGAAAATTTTCAACACGTATTCTGGTTTGCAGTAAAGGTTACTTATCACTATAAATTACCCTCATTTGGTGAGTGTTATCCACCTGAGTGGCACCTCTCCGTCCGAGTGCCGACATCCCTCATGTTGGCACACAAAAGGACATCTATGGATTGAGGGTTTCCCAAAACACTATAGATGGGATTATTACAAAATAAATTCCTCACCCATCCAGCTGGTTACTTTGACTTTTTAACTATGTCAAGTAATATCCGCGACCCTATATATATGCAACTCGTGGATCATCCGCGAGTGTCGGTTGTTGCAAGTCGTGGATAGATGTATACACGGTTTGCTCTTATAGCAACTCGCGGATCATACGCAAGTTGCTGGTCTTGATACCCGTGGATATGTCCCTTTGAGATTAAAATTAAAAACATGTGATTACTTGAGATTAGTTAAGCCATTTACCTTAATCTCCTTAACTTTCTCAACCTCCTCAACCTTCGAAACTGCCTTATTTCACCATGTATAAATACAGGCCTCGGGGAGGGTGTTTCGTACATACACTTGGTGAGCGAAGTTATGCTGGTGGAGTTTATACAGAAGTCTTTGGAGCAGTGGAACTCAGAATCCTTTGGTTGCAGAGGAGTCCTTGTCTCAGGCGTTGGGTTGTAATATGAACTTCCTCATTATTGTTAATAAAGAGAATCCTTCTTCCATATGTGTCTTGAATGTATTTCATGTATTGTGGTATGATAAATGTTTATGTTTCAGAATCCTGTATATGATTTATCTAACCTATTTATATATATGAATCATCTTGTATTTGGAAGACTGAATCTTGACAGGTGAAGGAGAAAGTATCCCTGAAGACTGTAGAGGAGAAGCAGAGCAGAAGAGGACAAGCTAGGATCAATCATCTTGCACCGGGTGAGTCTTTCCCATCCTCCTATTTCCTTTACTACACTATAGAGTCAATTGTCTGCAAGTTAATTGAGTATGTTGGTAACCCCAGACCTTAGGTTATAAGGTGCATAATCCTGTACAACAGAACTGGAGACTCCGCTGGGGAGCTCAGACTGCTGTAGGTTGTTTCTATCATCCCTGACTAGTATTTTCTTTGAAGTTTGTGTGTGATCTTTTATCCCGGTTCATACTTTCCTCAGCATTTGGAATTCTTGGGAATTTTTCTTGTTTTTGAGAAAAAAATTATACCTATCCACGATTTTCCCTTCTGCACAGTCGCGGATGTAAGCCTGCATACATGGGTTGCTGTATTGAACAATCGCGTATCATCCATGGGTTGCACTTATATACAGTCGCGGATGTGCCTGGAAGTAGGGATTTTTTAAGTTAAGGTTTGCTTGTTCCTTTCTTTGTGTAATCCCTGTTTCTGAGTTGATTTTCTTTATGAATGTTGTGTAGCTTGTCTAAATACCTTCGGTGATCACACTTTGTGCTTTTTTGAAAGCCCTTGAGTCTCTTTTGCTTGGATTATTTCCTGCTTGCTTGCTGAAGTAGTTTGGCCTATTTGGGTTGTAGGTTAAAGTGTCTCTGTCCAGATCAGTGATCAAGGTCTTGGGCTTTGTTTTTCCAGTCTGTCTTTTGACAGTGGCTGGTTGTCACTTGCCTTTATAAGTCTACAGTGATTTTTGTCATTGTGTGCACCCAAGCTAGGGTTCCTAGCCTTCCTTTGTTGGTTGTCTTTTGGTTCTGTCAGACTGTTTGCTTCAGTTTGTTGCTTTATACAGTTTATTTAATTCAAGTTTGCTCAAGTACAGTGCATGGTAGAATTTTGAGTATTTTTAAAAGTGAAAAAAAAACATTGTTAATCTTTTGCATCTTGTTTTTGAATAAGTAGTGTTTATTTCAATTTAAAGATATTATCTCAAAAACTACAAAAAATATAGGCTTAGTTTCTTTCATCGTTGCTTTCAATTCATCAATACATATTTGCAAAAAAGAAAAAGAAGTTTGCTTTTATAATGGTAATTTTGCTTTGAATACACCTTTGCTTTTATTTATTTCTTATTGAGTCAAAACACCACAAGTACACCACTCCATTTCCTTCTGATTAAGAAACATCCCTTTAAAATGAACGCATAAATTAAAATTTACTAGTAATCTTTTTTTTTAGGGGCCTTTCACCTACTAGCTTAGGCTAGACTTGTGGGCTAGGAAGTGTAAACTTCCCACAAGTTATAAAACTCAGACGTAGTGGACCTTTCTTTAGGTAAATCCTTGAATTTATCGACTGTATCTGGGAAGCTCCTCTCAAATGGGAGTTAAGCACGAGGCTGCGTGGAGGCTTGGACAGAGGAGATAACCCTCTGAATCCTTGTCAAAGCGTAACTCAGGACTTTTATGCATCTGGGGATTCTGTCCTAGACAGAGTTTCAGGCTCAGCTACCCTGCCCATGCGTACGAGTCCGACTTGCAAATGTCCCCCCAGACTGTTGGTATAGCCAAGGGAGCCTTTAGTCTCTTGTCTTTTAGGGTTCATACCTAGGTAAACCAGAAGGTTATTTCTGGTTCACCTTGAACGGGCTTGGAAGGCAACCCTTGTTGAAAGTGTAGGAGGGCGGTTGGTTGATTCCTCCGCTTGTGCCTAAGAACCACTTCAAGGATGCCAAGTAATCATTCATCATCTTTCTTCGGGAAAGTATATCTTTTACCCTTGTTTGATTGCTTGAGGCTTTAGGATTTTTATAGTGTATGCTCTGTGCTTTTGCCTGTGTTTAGTTGGCCTTAGGGTGTGATTTGTCAAATTTTTAATTCTGGAGGACCAACCTGTTAGAAGTTCAAGAAGGTTGAGAAACCTTCCTCCTCTCACCACATTGGAGCCTCCACCTTTACCCCAAAGGCGAAGATTAGACACTGACGGTTCATTTGAACCGGTAGGAATAAGTGAAGTTCTTGGTGAACCAGAACTGATAGCTAACCGTTTTGATATTGATACAGTCGAGATAAAATAATTGTAGACTAGAGAGTTTGCAAGGAACTTTAACACCCCCTTGACTGATTTAAATGATCCTGTGATCGTTCAGGTTAGACCTTTTGATTCACCTGTATTAGGTGTCCATGTGGGTAGGATCATGTCTTCTGCAGAAGAAAGTCCTTTTGTGTTCACCTCAACCCTTCCAGTTGAAGGGGTACTACCTCCCTTGATAAGTGCCCCTAGTGTGGAAATTGAACCCAGTGATAGATTAATTTTACTCACAACAATTATCAATTGAACATGCAAAATCACTCACAAAAGAGACTAAATATGGAGCTGAACACTAAACTGTAATAAATCAGTGCACAATAGCCAACCCTATTACATAATAGGTTGCTGTATTAAATAACTACATAAGGGATTCGAATGCATGAGGAGCAATTCGAATCTAGTCAAAAGCAGGCTTACCAAAATTAAGCAAATCCCCCATAGGTGCAAAAAGTTGTTTTCAAATCAGTCATGGAGCTCACGAATTGGAAAAATCACTTAGGCAAGCTAAAGAGTGATGGAATGACAACTCATACATTCTTTTCCAAGGAGAAAAGAGTGTAGTATGTAGAGGACAAAAAACTAGTTCACCTCACCTAGTCAAACTTTCCCAATTGCCTTAAAGCACTGAAAAAGCAGGCAATAAAGCAGAAAAAGCAGAAGGGCACCTAGGAGGCCAGGAGTAAAGTAGAATTGATTCCTTGAGGTTTCCCAAGTGCTACATGAGTCAAATTAGGTAATTTGGATCACTATGGATAGGTAAATGACAACTTGCATAAGGTGGGACACATGAACTAGGCAAATAAGACAAAAATAATTAAATTAATGTCTAAGGTAGCTAACTATGGGTTGATTATTATAAAACCCCCCCTTAAGCCTGACTTATGAGTAATATATTAGAAAATTATAGGGCCTAGCAACAAGGCTTAGTCACCCTTTACATACTGCATGTCCATTTAAATAAGGAAAGAGGCAAAAACCACATGGGAAAATCCTCCCTTAAACATGGACTGTAAAACAAAATTTGGAAATCTTGTCTTTACTCATGCTTCATAGCATGATCAGCAATCCCCAGCAATGATTTGAGATTTTTTAAGGTCTTCTCACAAAATTCTTTGGTGAAGATATCAGCTACTTGTTCTGAAGATGAACAGAAGAGTAGGTGAATGGTGCCATCATGCACAAGCTCTCTGATGTAGTGCATATGGAAGTCAATGTGTTTGGTTCTCTGCTTCTAAAATGGATATTTGCAGATTCGAATTGTACTCTGGTTATCATAGTATATGGTAGTTGAGTACTCTGATTCAAAGCCACACTCTCCAAGTAAACCCTGCAACCATAAACATTGAGTTGATGCATTAACAACTCCTCTGTACTCTGCTTCTGTAGATGAGATTGAAATGGCACTCTGTTTCTTGCTTAACCAGCTGAATGGACCTTCTAAAAGCATGAGCACATATCTTGATGTGGAATTTATGTCTGTGCTATCACCTGCCCAATCACTGTCAGTAAATCCAATCAAATCAAGATCAGATTTTGCTTTATAGAAGATCACATGTGTCCTTGTTCCCTGAACAAAGTTAAGGATCCTTTTTGCTGCTTTCCAATGGATCTCATGAGGCTGGTCCATGTATCTAGAAGCCACACTTACTGCATAATAAATATCAGGTCTATTATGTGTAAGATACAAAAAACATCCAATCAATTGCCTATACAATGTATTGTTTACCATAGGTGAAGAATCAGCTTCTTCCAGCTTCACTCCTGAAAGGAAAGGAGTCTTGCTTGGTTTGCAGTCCTTTATTTTGAATTTGTTCAGAAAATCCAAGGCATACTTGGACTGGTGCACCTTGATTCCATATTTGGTTTGAGCAATCTCAAGCCCCAAGAATTGGCTTAAGAGCCCCAAATCTGTCATGGAGAAGGCTTGGTTCATTGCACCCTTCAAGGAAGCAATCTCATCCTTTGAGCTTCCTGTAATGAGGAGGTCATCAAAATATAACACAATGATCATTAATGAACCATTAATTAACTTCAAATAGACATTTGGATCTGATTTGCACCAAACAAAATTCAGTGATAGCAAGAAGCTATCAATCTTGGCATACCAAGCCCTGGGGGCTGGCTTTAGCCCATACAATGACTTTCTCAACCTGCACACAAGAGAAGGGTTAGTAGAAAATCCTTGAGGCTGCTGCATATATATCTCTTCAGTGAGATCTCCATTCAGGAAGGCACATTTTACATCCATGTGATGTACCTCCCATTGCTTTGAGGCTGCAATGGCTAAGGCTAGCCTGATGGAGTCCATCTTTTCCACTGGTGCAAAGGTCTCATTGTAATCTATGCCATGAACCTGTGAGTAGCCCTTGGATACCAATATGGCCTTGTACTTCAGAGGTGAACCATCAGCAGAAAATTTGGTCTTGTAGACCCACTTACACTGAACTAACTTCCTCCCTGGGGGAAGATCCACTAGCTCCCATGTGTTGCTCTTCTGGAGTGAGATGAACTCTTCCTTCATGGCTGCTTGCAATATTGGATATCCTGATGCTTCTTCATATGTTTGAGGATCTGATTCCACCATCAATTAGCATTTCTCAGCAAACATAGGATCCTTCATGCACAGACCACTCTCAAATTGAGATCTAGTCCTCCTTGGGTCATTGGGATCCCCAGCTAGCTCTCCTGCTGCATGTAGTGTCTTGGCTGCCCATTTTGGCCTTGTAGGGATGTTAGGGTCTACAATAAACTCATCACTATTAGACATATCAGAATCAGCATGTTCAACAAACTCTTCACTTACTTTCAAAGGTTCAGGTGGTGAGAGGTTTCTCCAACTTCCACTTCTGCAAGGGGTTCTTCTTGAAACTGAACACACCTTTCGATGAAGGCTTTGTTTGTGCTTAAATTTATCATTTTGTACCCTTTTGAATATTCATAGTATCCAACAAATAGACACTCTTGGATTTGGGGCTGCAAATCCTTTCTCTTTTCTGTTGAAATTCTAGCCCAAGCCCTTGAGCCAAAAATCCTGAAATGGGTCACATCTGGCTTGTGCCCACTCCATGCTTCGAAAGGAGTCATCCCATAAAGATGTTTATGAGGCACCCTATTCTAGATATAGGCTGCATAGTTGATAGCTTCGGCCTAGTACTTTGGTGGCAAATTTTTGGCCTCCGTCATGCATGTTGCCATCTCTTTCAGTGATCTATTCTTCCTCTCAGCAACACCATTTTGTTGTGGTATGTAAGGGATAGAATGCTACATCTGAATACCTACATCTGCACAATAATTAATAAACTCAGAATTGACATACTCACCACCATTGTCAGATCTGAGGACCTTGAGTTTCCTCCCAGACTGGTTTTCAACCAAAGCCTTAAAGACTTTGAAGAGGCCATAAAATTCAGACTTGTGTTTCAGAAAGTAAACCCAGCAATACCTGGAAAATTCATCTATGAAAGTCAATGCATATTTGGCCTGACTCATGGACATATGAGGGAATGGGCTAGAAACATCACTGTGGATTAGCTCGAGGGGTGCAGAGGTTCTCTCATGACTAGCTCTCTCAAATTTATGATATGGGTGTTTTCCTAGGATACAACCTTGGCAGAGTCCTTTGGAAAATTTTATCTTGCGCAACCCTATGACCATCTCTTTTTCACTAAGATCAGAAAGATACTTGTAATTTAGGTGGCCAAATATTTCATGCCAAAGCTTTCTTGCTTCATTAGCATGAATCAAAAGAGCAGAGGGGTCTGAGTAGGGTAGGAAGTGTGAGAACATGTATACCTTCTGAGCATGATTCGCAACTCCTTTTGCAATGACTTTACCACTTGAGATCTCTGTGATCTCAACTTCATCAGGGGAGAATATGACCTTCTTTGGAGACCCAGTGTGAGTCATCTGGTACACTGATAAGAGGTTGGAGGCAAGACCAGGCACATACAACACATTGCTGAACTGACCATGATCAAGATCAATCCTCCCTTTTCCCAAACTTTCAGTGAGAGAGTCATCTCCCAGTACTATAGGTGGTCCCTTCGACATGTCAAGTGAGGAGAATGCCTCCTTGGTAGAAACCATGTGTCTTGAAGCTCCAGAATCAATGATAAAACTGGGTGAGCTTGATGTGCCAGCAACCAATGCACGAACTCTCTCTCTGTCATATGAACTTGATCCTCCTTCTCTCTTCTTTGAGCTGTCTGGAAGGGAGATGCCATTCTTCTCCAGGAGTTGAGTCAACATGTCTATTTGCTTCTTCATACAAGAGCTTTCAGTGTGATTGCCCTTATTGCAGTATGTGCACTTGCTCATTTCTCCTTTGTTTTTCTTCTTCTGGTAGTTCTTCTTGGAACCTTGTGGCTCCTCTGGAGACTTGTTCTTGTCTCTCTTTTTCTCAGGTGGATTTTTATATTTATTTTTTCTTTTTGAATCCACCTTTGAATCTCCAACAACTAGAGCTTGGTCTTTGGATCGTTTGATGGTGCCCATTATCACCAGCCTGTCCTGTTCTTGTGTGAGAGATTCCATGAAATCTGCAAGGCTAGGAATCTTCCAGGTTCGAGCTGTCAACTTTGTGGCATAGAAGGTCAAAAAAAACACTAAATAGTTAGGTCCAAGATTCAAGAGAATGGCCAAGACCAGCTGATCATCCTTCTTTTCAATCCCACATTGTTTTAGCTGCAAAACAAGTGCTTTGAACTTGGATAAATAGAGTTGCAGTGATTCAAAGCTATTTGGACTCAAGGAGATCAGTTTATTTTCGATTTGATGTCCCCTCATCTCATATGTCTTTCCAAAAATATCAGTAAGATTCTCCCATACTTCATTCGGTGATGTCAATCCATCAATATGGAAAAGGAGGTCTCTGGAAATACTTAGACACAGGAGACCATAGGCCTCATCCCTCCTGTTGTGCCATTTAATCTTCTCTGTAGCTGCATTGTGATCTGCTTCTATTGCCATAGTCAACCTATAAAGGCATTTCGCTCTCAACAGTATCTCCATCTCTGCTTTTCATTCAAATAAATTGAAGGGAGTCAACATGATCTTCTGAGATTGATCCATAGCTTAGAAATTTGACCCGACTGTCAGTAGAAGGCTCCTAGTCACTGATGTCGAACCTGCAAAACAATTTTGAAGGAGATAAATCGATCTAAAATGGATCTGATACCATGTGGAAATTGAACCCAGTGATAAATTAATTTTACTCACAACAATTATCAATTGAACATGCAAAATCACTCACAAAAGAGACTGAATATGGAGCTGAACACTAAATTGTATTAACTCAGTGTACAATAGCCAACCCTGTTACATAATAGGTTTATGTATTAAATAATTACATAAGGGATTTGAATGCATGAGGAGCAATTCGAATCTAGTCAAAAGTAGGCTTACCAAAATTAAGCAAATCCCCCATAGGTGCAAAAAGTTGTTTCCAAATCAGTCATGGAGCTCACGAATTGGAAAAATCACTTAGGCAAGCTAAAGAGTGATGGAATGACAACTCATACATGATTTTCCAAGGAGAAAAGAGTGGAGGATGTAGAGGACAAAAAACTAGTTCACCTCACCTAGTCAAACTTTCCCAATTGCCTTAAAGCACTGAAAAAGAAGGCAATAAAGTAGAAAAAGCAGAAGGGCACCTAGGAGGCCAGGAATAAAGAAAAATTGATTCCTTTAGGTTTCCCAAGTGCTACATGAGTCAAATTAGGCAAGTTGGACCACTATGGATAGGTAAATGACAACTTGCATAAGGTGGGACACATGAACTAGGCAAATAAGACAAAAATAATTAAATTAATGTCTAAGGTAGCTAACTATGGGTTTATTATTATAAAACCTAGGTCTAGTTTACCTTCTACACCTTTGACTCCAGCGAGCCAGGTGGTTCAACCACCGGTTCACTCAAACCTAGCAGGTACTTGTGGTGACATGGTTACTGGGATCCCCAGTATACCTACTATTCCTTCTTCCTTTCCATATACTACCCAGAGTGGTTTGGTAAGATCCTCGGTATTTGTCCAAGGATTTCCTTGGAATGGGGGGCACATTCCCCCATCCAGTCCATACATAGGTCCACCTCCTTCATATGTAGGAGTGCAGTTTGGGAGCAACACCTCTTATGGGTAAAGTTTCCAAACCCCAATTTTGGTCCCTTATACGAGCTCTCCCTTTTCGTTGTTTAGCGGGGGGATACCTACTCCTATCTTTCAGACCCCTACTTCTATGGGGACGGCCCAAACTTCTTACACTGCACCTCCCACACACAATCCTGTGGCTTATGGATGGAATCCATTTCAGAGCAATCTTCCCACTTCACAATCGGTGTTAGGGGGCAACCCCACTTTTACCTATGGGCATTCGGGGACAGGTCCCTCTAATCCCTAAGCTGGCACATCTAGTACCCCAGTTCAACCCAAACTTCCATTCCTGGAAACTTTAAACTTGCCAAATTTGTCAAAATTGATGAATGACCCAGTTAGGCATGACCCCTTGTGGCCACCTGTTCCCACCAAATTGGCATCGGACATCCCTAAGTTCGAAGGAAAAACTGGTGAAGATCCTGGGGCTCATGCCACCACATTCCATTTATGGTGTTCTTCAAGTTCGTTGAATGAAGATTCAGTGAGGTTGAGGATGTTCCAGAGAACCTTGATAGGTACAGCAGCAAAATGGTATATTGAACTGCCCTCTGGTACTTTCAGTAGTTTCTGGGACTTGGCTAGTGCCTTTCTCAGCCACTTTCAGCTTCCGGTCCGATACGATTTCAGAACGGACTTGTTGTCTACTTTTAGACAAAACAAGGCTACCCACATCTTGAATCATATCCAAGAGTGGAGGAGGTGAAAGATCCTTATAAAATCCATTATCCCTCTTGAGTTCCTTTTAGAGTGGTTCCTTAAATCACTGTTGCCATACATATCTAAGGACGTATCCACCTCAGGAGTGACGAATGAAGAAGAAGCCATTCTCAGGGCCCAGCAATTGGATTTGATTTATTCACAATCTGGGATCTTATATGAGATCATCCCTAAGGCACCGAGGCCTTCACACGAGGTGGAGAAGCCTAAGCCTGAACCCCATGCCGATGGTGTGGTTGGATCCGTTAACTCTCCCACCGTAGAGTATTTGACTAAACAACTTCACCAATTTTCTATCAAACAGTCTATGGCGGAGGTAGAAAAGGATGCCCCCTCCCCCCAGAGTGCAAATGTTTTTGCACAAACCTCTCAGAAGGGCAATCAGCAGCCCGACGGGAAGAAAAAGAAAGGCAAGAAGGGAGAGGGAAATCAAAACAAGCAAAAGCTCGCGAACAATGCTGATGGGGGGGAAAAAGAAAAGAAGAAGGTCAAGTTCCCTTGTAAGTTGTGCCAAGAGGACCACCTTACTCACCTTTTTCCCCTTATGGATCAAGCCCAGAAGCTGCTTAAAGCTCAACAACCGGTTATCCTGAAGGATCCTTTTCCCGAAGGACAGAACTCTGCTTCAGCTTCTAACGTAGCAGGGGGCACTCAAACTACCCCTGACCCAAACTATATCAACATGGTTCGATCTTCGACTTTGTTTCAGACAAGGAACAAAAATTATGAGACTGACACTTCTGAGAAGGGTAAAGTTGTAGGTGAAACTTTGAACCCTCTCACAATAGAAAAGCTTGCTGAAACTATGCCGAAGATACTGAAAGGTGTCTTCAAAAAGACCTTGCATAACCCTAATGCTAGGGATACTTCAAAATACTCCATGGTTGAAGACTTATCTCAAACCCCGTGTGCAATTTTAGCTTTAGAGGTGTTACAGAGTTTTCCCACTAAGCGAGATGCCCTCTTAGCAGCTTTAGGCAGCATGGACTCTTTTAGTCTCATGGCAAAATTTCATTTGTCTAATGTTAAAATTCACCTCCCCTATCATGTAGCCCTATCAATAGATGTCATCCATGGTGGTAAGACCATTGTAAGGGTATTTGTTGATGAGGGGGCCTCTACATGTGTTATGTCCTTGACCTGTTGGAAAGCTCTTGGATCCCCAGAGTTGTTCCCATCAAACACTTTGCATACTACTTTTGATGGAAGATCCTTCCATCCACATGGTATCCTGCCAGCTTTTGAGATTAAGTTGGCAGGAAAAGCAGTGTCTGTTGAAGTAGAAGTGATTGATGCTCCTTTGGACTACAATTTGCTTCTAGGAAGAAGTTGGACTTATGAGATGTCCATTATTGCATCGGTCGTTCTTTTTGTAGTGGTTTCTCCACATGAGGGAAAGTTGGTTACTATTGATCAACTTGATTTTACCCGGAAAGGTTGTTTAGAGTCTAATGAGTCCGCTGTGCCATTGGTTGATCAGGTCAAACCTGCTGCATAGAGCTTGGGGGATGGAATGTACACATCATTGATGGGCACATTTGATCTTCCAGCCCCGGTTAATTACATCGGTTCCACTAGTGTGGGGAATTCCATCGCTACAGTTGTCGATAGGACTGATCCTTGGGTTCTCCCAACTCCCCATGAACCGAAAGTTCCCTTATCGGTAGTGGAGGTAGCTTATCAAGCCATCACTCAAGCCACTGTTGATCCCATTCCAGAACCTCTAATAGTCTCGGACGATCTGGAAGAAGTCTATTTTCCCGCATGGGTGGAAAACTCTTCGCTTTCCATAGATTGTTTAGACACAGTTTTACCTTCTGATGAAGCTATTCTGGAAGCCATGAGTGGGCATGATAATATTTGTGAGGATCTTCATCATCAATCCTATTTTCTTCCAGAACTAAGCAGAATAGAAAACCAGGAGTTTCGAGTGAGACTGTCAGAAGATGTTGATATACCTATCAATCCCTTGCCTAGGGAAGGAATGTTTGCTGAGGGGAATATGGAAAATATTTCCACCACTATACCTATTAACATCTCTGTAAACCCTGATGTCATGGAAAACATATATATAGGTGCAGATTGCTCTCCTGAAGAGATTGCCATCTATACTGCCTTTTTTAAGGAATTTTGCGATGTCTTTTCCTGGTCATATGAGGAGATGCCAGGCATAGATCCATCGATTGTTGAACAAGAAATCTGGACATATCCTGATGCCAAGCCAGTTCAACAAAAATTAAGACCCGTGAACCCGCGTAAAGTGGCGGCTATGAAGGCAGAAGTTGAAAAGCTGTTGAAAGATGGTTTTATATATCCCATAGCTTTGACTAAATGGGTGTCCAACCCTGTTCCTGTTGATAAAAAGCAAGGGACTATCCGCATTTGTACATACTTTAGAGATCTCAATAAAACCTGTCCTAAGGACAACTATCCCACACCATTTATAGACCAGATCATAGATGCATGTGCGGGAAGTGAGGTGTTTTCATTAATGGATGGTTTCTCCGGCTACAATCAAATCCAAATCAAACCGGAAGACCAACATAAAACTGCTTTCATTTTCCCTTAGGGTACATTTGCGTATAAGAAAATGCCCTTTGGATTGAAAAATGCTGGGGCTACCTTTCAACGGGCTATGAAATTTGCTTTTCATGAAATTAAAGCCATTGTCGAACCATACCTTGATGATTTGCCTGCACATTCTCGTAAGAGGATCCAACATCCAGATCATTTACGGTTGATATTTGAAAGATGCAGATATTATAAAATTCACTTGAATCCCCACAAGTGTGTATTCTGCGTCGAATCAGTAAGATTACTCGAATTCATTGTCTCTAGTAGAGGCATCCAGGTGGATCCATTGAAAGTTGAGGCCATTGTAAATCTGCCTCCTCCTCATTCTCTCAGGAAACTTCAAAGCCTGCAAGGAAAGTCTAATTTCCTTTGACATTTTAATGTTAATTATGCCAAGATCAGTAAGGGTTTCATGCGCCTTCTCAAACAGGACACCCCATTTATTTGGGATGAAACCGCACAACTTGCGTTCAAGGCATTGAAAAAAGCTTTGTTGTCGGCACCTTTATTATGTCCACCAGATTATTCTAGGGATTTTATATTATATCTGGCCACGTCAGAGTCGACCATTGGGGTAGTACTAGTCCAGGAAGACTACAAGCTTGTTGAGCATGTCGTCTACTATCTTAGCCGTGCCTTGGCCGGACCTGAGCTTAGATACTCCCACATTGAGAAATTATCCTTAGCAGCTGTTTATGCTGTGCAGAGGTTACGTCACTACATTTTACTGAGGACCACCACAGTAGTGGCGGATGTAAATCCATTCCAATATGTTTTATCCCGATGGATTTTTTGGGGAAAATTTAACAAGTGGATAGTCATTCTCCAAGAGTTTGACTTGGATTTCCAGTCCGCTAAGTCTAAGAAGTCCTTAGTTTTTGCTGAGATGATAGCAGAATTTCCTACTGAAGAAGATGTAGTGGTTGAAGATGACTCATTCCCAGATGAGCACATCTTCCTGATATCCACCTCTGATCCTTGGTATGGAGATATTCTTATATATCTCTAGACTTTGAAGTATCCTGTAGCTTCCTCTAGGGAGGAACGACGCAAGTTACGCCTTCATGTGAAGAACTACCTCATTATAGGAGATACATTATATCGACGAGGGGTAGATTCTGTGTTGCGTTGTTGCCTTACTCATGAGGAAGCAGATATTGTCCTAAATGAATCCCATAGTGGAGCATGTGGGGGTCATTTATCTGGGTTAGCAACGACCCAGAAGATATTGCGTGCCGGTTATTTCTGGCCCAGGATCTTTAAAGATTGTGTGGAAGCAGTGAAGCGCTGTCATCCATGTCAGCTTTACACCAGGAAAATGTGGTCACATCCTGCTCCGTTATTTCTCGTTGTCTCAGTAGGCCCCTTCATGAAATGGGGGATTGATTATGTGACATGCAACCCAGCCTCGGCTGGGGGGCATAATTACATCATTGTCGATGTTGACTATTTTATGAAATGGGCAGAGGCAATGCCTAATTTCAAAGCCGACGGGGAAACAACAGCTTTCTTTGTATTCAATCAGATTATTGCACGGTTCAGTATACCCAAAGTGATTGTCACTGACCATGGCAGTCATTTTCAAAATAACATGATGACAGAACTGACTACCATGCTCAGATTTAGATAAGAACATTCTTCTCCATACTATCCGCAAGCAAATGGTCAGGTTGAGGTTGTCAACAAGACTTTAAAAACTATCCTTAAATGGAAAATTGATGCAGCCCGCTCTAATTGGCACATAATGTTATATCCTAATCTTTGGGCCTATCAAACCAACGTAAAGACTGCTACGGGTTTCTCCCCTTTCCAACTCGTTCACGGTGTGGAAGCAGTTACTCCGATCGAATGTGAAATCTTGTCTCTTCAGATAGCTATTCATGTGTTACCTGATATGACTGAGCTTGAGGAACGTATGGTACATTTAGAACACATTGATGAATAGTGTAGAGATGCGCTGACTACTAATCAGGCTCATAAAAATAGGGTTAAATCTCAGTATGATAAATCGGTCAAACCTAGGGTTTTTTCTAAAGGGGAACTTGTTTTGCTTTGGGACCAAGATAAAGAACCTCTGGGGGTAGGAAAATTCAAGGCTATGTGGTTAGGACCCTATTTCGTGTCAAAATTATTAAGTAAGGGCACATATGAGTTAGTTGATTTTGATGGGAATAAGCTGCCGGAGCCTAGAAATGGGCTCCACCTGAAGAAGTATTGCGTTTAGGCTTAGCACTTTTTCTTGTATTTTTATTGTATGTATTTTTATGTACATTAGGTTGTCAGTTTTGTTTTTTATATATATCTGCTGGTTGTTATAGTTGTCTTCTGAACGGTATATAGGGTTCGTTGATGGCGCTAGCCGTCATACTTGTAACCTAGCTTCGACAGCATGGGTTATCTATTCTCCCTCAGGACAGCTTGTTACCGCAGGAGGCGCTTGTCTAGGTCCTGCTTCTAATAATGTTGCTGAGTATAGTGCTGTCATTGAGCTCCGATGGGATGCTTTGTCACATGGCATTACCCAGCTTGAGGTCCATTTGGACTCTCAGTTGGTGGTTTCCCAGCTCAATCGAGCTTATCATGTACGAAATCCTCTCTTATTACGTCAGTTCATGCAAATTCATTTCTTGGAAAGACATTTTGAGGTTATTAGTTTCAATCATATTCCACGAAACCAAAATTCATTGACTGATGCATATGCTAATTACATTTTGGATTGGCATCTCACACACATTTTATAAAATTGTACAACAAACATATAAAAATACTTGTAAATAAACTGAAAACCAACACCAATATATATATTTGTAAAATATCTGTCCATAGATAGGTAAAGTCTGATCCTCAGATCCCGTCATATACAAAATGTACAAAAATGTGGATCATAGTCCATCAAAATGTCCTAGAACTAAACAGGACTGCCCTGGCCACTAGGACCTCCTTGGTCCCCATGGTCCCTCTGCACTCTGGCTTCCTCAGCCTCCTCGGCTTCGGCAGCCTCCACCGCATCTATGTATACGAGCACTGCTCTAACTACTCGTCTGAAAAGACGTAGCCAAACCGATGGAACCCCCACAACAAACTCCTACATGGCTGTAGGTATATGCTCAATCCGCATCATAGGTACTCATTGGATCATCCTGGCCAGCTTCCCCTCTAGTACCATGATCACTCCTGGATCCTCGCCCACGAAAGGATGAATAAACATGCAAGGGTGCCCTTCAGGGAAAACTGGTCCAATATCTGCATTTTGACACATGAATAGAGTTAAGACTTGTACATATGTATATATCTATCATTGAAAAATTTCATAAAAATTTGAAAATGATAAAAAATTAAAAATTACTTACCTAGCTCGCCCCATGCTCCTCCTGGAGGGAGGACATTAGAGGAATTTTGGGGTCTAAAATGGGCCTCCTAAGGAAAATAATAAAATAATAAAATAATACTTAAAATAATAAAATAATATTGATTAATTTTGGAGGAAGAAAGAAAAAAACTACTTTTGTGTTCGTATTTTCGACATATCTCCCTGTGTTTTTACTCAAATTTCGATCGGGAGAGCTCGTTGGATGCATAATTTGATTCCGCATCCAAAGAGTACCCACACTACATACTTTTGACAGACCCCACTACCCCAAAAACAAGAAATACCTGAAAAAACATGATGATGATGTCATCATCACATTTTTTCAGGTATTTTTTGTTTTTGGGGTAGCGTGGTCCATCAAAAGTATGTAGTGTGGGTACTCATTGGATGCGGAATCAAATTCCGCATCCAATGAGCTCTCCCGATCGAAATTTGAGTAAAAAAACAATGAGATATGTCGAAAATACGAACAAAAAAGTAGCTTTTTTTAATGACAAATATGTCAATTCAACCATTATGGTTGACTTATTTTATTGAAATTCTATTGGTTCTTGAATTCCAACTCACAAAAACTTATTTTGGCACGTTTTCTTATAAGGCCCATTTTAGACCCCAAATTTCCTCTAATGAAGGTCGGGGTCACCTCAGAAGTCCATTCCGGCATATGGAAATTGCTCCAATGCCGACAGTTGTTGTTCCCACCATGTGTAGAAGTCATCATCATAGACACTATGTACTGAATCCCCTCCTCCTTGATGGAGGAAGATGTCTCCCCACCTACTCAGCCTTGGATGACATGGATATTTGATCGGTAAAGGTATAGCGGGGCTCAGTGCTGGTACTCTCAAAGAAGAAGAACGCCACTAATATGCTTGCATAGCCAAAATTCTTGTGTCTTCCTCTCTTGCAATCGTATAGGTGTTTCCTCATAATTGAAGCAACTCCCGAGCACCAATCATAGAGAGCACCTCTAAAATAGTCAACTTCCACCCTCATTTGATTCCTGGTGGCCAAATGTAAAGATGTTGATCCTGCAAGTCTCACAATGGTACTAGCTAATACCTAGAGAGTAAAATCTTGGATATCTGCAATGGGAATGTTGGTTCCTCTTCTCTAAGTACCCGGTGTATAGAATATGTCTACATAGTTTTCGACACTTAAGGGGTCACCGCCCCTTCCAGTGCCCTCCAAGTTCATCGGTGCTCCCCATTGTGACAACTCGGTAATGAAATATATGTCTTCCATGTTAAGTTCTAAGGTTTCCCCTTCTAGATTGAACATCCCCATATCATGATCCCAATAATTGACCATGAACTCAAGTATGCGGACATTGGCCCACATGGGTGATGTACAAAAGAATTTCAGTAGCCCATTGGTCCTCAATACCTGTATGGTGGGCGCACTTTGGAGCGCCGCTTGATCCATTATTTTGTGCTCCCTTTCCCTCCATTCCAGAACCATATTTTACCTAGCAAATATAAGCAATTGGATTCAGTATTTCCATATCAAAATTCCAAAAATTTTGAATATATTTAAGCATTTTTCCTCCACACGGTATCTGTGACTGTCTATTTAGACAAGTCACATACCATCCGCGGCTGTCTAGTTAGGCAACCCGCGGATATAACACGTATCCACGAGTTTCCATATCAGCAACCCACTGATGCCTACTGCTACAGTTTTGGATGCTGTTAAATATTGAATTCACACTTAAACTTAACATTTGCTTGGATCAAATTGAATATTTTAGGGTGTGGGCTTACCTGCAGCTGGCGGATTTCGATTTCGTCAGTCCAATTGTCCACAATGATCGATCAAAGGTAGAGGGTAAATTTGCTTTTTATGGCTCAAAAGTTCAAATGGTGAGATTTGTTTTAATTTTCAACCTATTTATAGAAATTATATTTCATAAAGTAGGTCTTTTTCTATATTTTGAAATGTCAATCAACTAATACCATACTTTTTGTGCCTTGGAACAGGTTTATCACTTTTTACAAAGTGTTGTTGCTCCAATAGGGTGGTTTTGTTATTTCCAATACATGTTGGCATCTTTTCACTCCACATTAACCTTAGCATTCAACATTTTGCCATGGACTATGGTATTTTAAGCCATTAGTCCCTTGTCTTTACCATTGTTCTTCCATGGCTAGGACCCTTCTTTCATGAGTATCCTCCTTATATGCCTTTGTCATTCTTTGGTACTCATGCCGCCACTGTTCCAGGTCCAAGGGTATCCTCTTAGCTATTTTTCACGCCAAATAGAGCTTCTTTTGAATCTCTTTTTACAAGCTATCCCTTTATAGGACTCCTCGCCCTTATGGAGTTTCTTTAGGCCCAGGTTTGACTCCTTTAAAACGGACTTGAGTGCTGAGTTATCTCATCCGTTCAAGCTCGTTAAGAATATGTGAACGGGCATCCGCATTGGTGGTAGGTTATCTCTTTCTCAGACCATGTGGAATAATATGAGAAAGGATCACTCTCTTTTCTTTTGAATTGAGAAGAGTATTCTCAGGTACAGGTTTATCACTTTTCCATACCTGAGGGACTAAATTTATGGAAAAGGAACACCTGGTTTGAGCTTAGTTTTCTCTTTTTCGTGCTCTGGACCCAAACATGAAAAAGATTTTGAGTGTACTTTGTGTCTTTGTCATGCTCGTTAAACACTTAAGAACAAAGCAACGAGTTTATTGTTGTAAGCCCCATTTCTCATAACCAAATGGATCTTTCTGAGTGATCTTGCTTTCCTTCACACTCGTAAAAATCAAGCTATTTTATGTTGTTCTGGAAGGAGCGTTGGGTAGGTGGTAATTTAACCTTTTTCGGACCTCCCTGACTAAGTACGAAAAAGGTTCACCTTTTCTTCTTCAAAAGTTAAGAGAGTTCTTATGTGGTTTGTTTTATACTTTTTCGGCCTCAGGAGACTAAATTGGATGAAAAAAGACCCCCTTGGAGTCTTCTTTGGCATTTTCAGACTCTCTAAATGTGAAAACATCGGCTGAGCATGTACTAGTTCGGGCTCATTAAATCCACGAATCAGTGACACACTATCAATCATTATTTTCCCATCTCTTCAAGCTTGTTAAAAAATGAAGAGGGAACCGAGTTAACTTTCCTGGACTCGTTAAAATTTAACAGGGAAGGTAAGGAAGAAGTTTTCTCTTGTTTTCAGTAATGGAAGCATGTCATCCTTGAACATAGCACTCTTTGTTTTCCGATATCCATGTTTTAGTGTGCACTTTTGTTCAGCTATCACTTTGAGTTTCTTACTCCTCCTCTTGTCCATTATACCTGGGGAATCTGATCATGTCTCCTACATGACAGATAAGTCTAGTTTTTCTATCTAATACGCTGCCTTGGGTCATCTCTATTTTGTGCTCACTGTTCAAGGACTCTACTCAATGTCTGATATATAGCCTGATCCCATCATTGTTATATCTGTTATCTATTTGTGTCTCCCTTCTTTTGCCCAGTTCCTAGTCACTCTTATGATCCGTTGGATGATCTATTGCCTTCCTTATCACAGCATGGTTCTGTTTCAGCACTTCCTGATGATGAAGACCTAGAGTTTTGACGATGGTACCTCAGGATTCACTTTCATCATTGGTGAATTCCTTTGCTTCAGTTGTTGATTATCATCTATTGATTGACAAATTGTTTAATCCTTTCCATGTTTGAATTCAGCTTACCCTTATTCACATGGCTTGGATTGTACTGGTTCTTTGGGATCTTTTATGAAGACCTTAGTTCCTCACCTATGGACTAAGTTGCGCAAGATTATGTTCTATTCCTCTACACAGCTTCCAGATCTTTAAAGACTCATCATTGTATATTGTGGCTTCGATCCACCTTTGTAATATACATGGTTTTATACCCGTATCATATGATGTACTCAAATATTGTAAAGGAGCTAGTGTTCCAGTACATTGAAGATAGCATCCTCAGATGTAACTTTGTATATGACATTACTATGTATTTGTTTCAGGTACTCTCTTTGCTCCATTGGATTTCTGAGTTCTCCAAAGATAAAGATTGTAATGTATTTCGGCCATCGTTTCCCTCTGACCTCACACATTAGGGGGAATCTGTTATCCACTTGAGTGGCACCTCTCCGTCCGAGTGGCGACATCCCTCATGTTGGCACACAAAAGGAAATCTATGGATTGAGGGTTGCCCAAAACAATATAGATGGGCTTATTACAAAATAAATTCCTCACCCATCCAGCTGGTTACTTTGACTTTTTAACTATGTCAAGTCATATCCGCGACCCTATATATATGTAACTCGCGGATCATCCGCAAGTGTCGGTTGTTGCAAGACGCGGATAAATGTATATGCGGGTTGCTCTTATAGCAATTCGCGGATCATACATGATTTTCTGGTCTTGATACCCATGGATATGTCCCTTTGACATTAAAATTAAAAACACACGATTACTTGAGATTATTTAAGCCATTTACCTTAATCTCCTTAACTGTCTCAACCTCCTCAACCTTTGAAACTGCCTTATTTCACCATGTATAAATACAGGCCTTGGGGAGGGTGTTTGGTACATACACTTGGTGAGACAAGTTATGCTGGTGGAGTTTATACAGAAGTCTTTGGAGCAGTGGAACTCAGAATCCTTTGGTTGCAAAGGAGTCCTTGTCTTAGGCGTTGGGTTGTAATCTGAACTTCCTCATTATTGTTAATAAAGAGAATCCTTCTTCCATATGTGTCTTGAATGTATTTCATGTATTGTGGTATGATAAATGTTTATGTTTCAACATCCTGTATATGATTTATCTAACCTTTTTATATATATGAATCATCTTATATTTGGAAGACTGAATCTTGACAGGTGAAGGAGAAAGCATCCCTGAAGACTGTAGAGGAGAAGCAGAGCGGAAGAGGACAAGCTAGGATCAACCTTCTTGCATCGGGTGAGTCTTTCCCATCCTCCTATTTCCTTTACTGCACTCTAGAGTCAATTATCTGCAAGTTAATTGAGTATGTTGGTAACCCCAGACCTTAGGTTATAAGGTGCATAATCCTGTACAATAGTGAGTGGGACAAAGAAAATCCTGCTAACCAAGAAATGTTGAATTGCCAAATATTGATCAGATAATAAGATAGATATCAAGTCCATACTTAATTTTACTACTAAGAACTTTAATTAATTTGTGTTGAAACCCACCAAGAATTACATACTCATCATATCATACAAGATTCCCATGCAAAAGAACCTCTTGGCTATATCCAATGATGTAATAGACCATGAGGTTGCTCAGTGAAATACCTGAGTACTATACTAATTGGAGTGAATACATGGATAAGGGGTCACCATTGGCCACATAATTTTTCAAAATAGTTTTTAAATATGATTTTAGTCACTACATTCACTTTGTCCCTGGTCAAATAGGCCCAAAAGGACAAAAAGGTAGTCGAATATACACTAGATGACAAAATAGGAAAAATGGAAGACCAAGAGTCATTGGGGGTAACTACCAAGATGAATACTTATTTGTTCCTATAAATGTAAGGACTAAAGAAAGAATAAATAATTTATGGATTTGAAATGTTCTGGAGACTCCTTGTAAGAAATTTTATGGAATTTATCTGAATAAGCCTTTCTGTGGGAGTGTGGATTTTGGATATGCTTTGATGGTTGAATATGAATGTTATAAATTATTTGATGTTCATGTTATGTTTATATATGTATGAAAATTCCTCTTGTCTGTATGAATTTTCTACACATGTTCAATACATGTTCTTATTCTTGTGTGTCTAAATTTATTTGTTTAGTTGATAGTAAGTGAATTTGATTAGATTAAAGTATGACTTATATTTTTTAATATCTAGTCATTGTTATATATGCATATCTCTTTTTATTAGAAGTTTAATTTTATGGGATATTTCTAGCAATATATGTGTATATTCAATAGCTCGTATTCTTTTAACCATGCCTCCTAGATAGGATATGATTTATTTTCTAAACATTGCATATAGAATAGAAGCATATTGCACCTTACATAACATACCCCAAACCTTAAAACCAAATAATTAACGATTGTTGGGATAGATTATGAATGGTTTCCCTATTTCAATATCATATTGGGTCTAGTTGGAACCTAACGTTGGGGAAAACCCCTTACTATTGACATTAGGGGCATTCATCCCTATCAACATAGTTTGTGGAACAAGGAGAATGTAGCATCAATGGTGAGACCAAAAACACTCCTATTAGTTAATCATGGTCATCCTCACATCCAATTTGAACACAAATATGATGTGTTTTAGGGACCGAATCACACTCACATTAATAAAGTGGATCATGAGATGGGTGAAAAGTTGAAATTCCATGGGTTGAAATTTAGATAAACTTACAGAATAGTCAGGCACTAAAAGGCCTAGCTCAAAGCCAAATAAAGGCAAATATCCCAATAAGCATTTGCAAAGATATTGCTTCCCCCATTCAATGTTAAGTCATGAACATCTAGTTAAGTGTGAAATTTAGGAAAGGAGTATTAGTTATAAAAGGGATATAGGAATAGCCTTGTTAGGGATATATATGCTCACTCACAATGGGGAAATGTTTTTTATGTTGTGGTGACTCCAATGGGGCTATGGATGCTAATGGTAAATTTAGAAACACTTAAGGGATGTCAAATGGTGATTAGTGAAAATATTCTAATCCCAAATCTATCAAGCCCTAGGACCTATAATATAGGTCAGCTTATCGATTCATGTTACATTGAAATGAACCTCGTTGTAAAAAAATTCAACAAAATGGATTATTTTTATCAAAATGGATGCATAGGGAATATTATTGTCCATATCGAAATACAATTTTACAAGAACCCATGTCCTACTTAATGCCTTAGTGACAAGAAAATAAAGATTTATATTTAAGCTTCAAAGTTTACATGGAACTATAACAACAAAAACTCTAAATTTTCCCAGTGTGTTGTCATTTGTTGATCCCTTAATGAATCCCAAGCCATGTAACTTGGGGCCCGAACTAAATTTTTTAATTAAGGATCAAGGACCCAAATACTCTCTCTCTCTCTCATTTATATTCATCATTTTCATCTTAACTACAACACATTGTTGGTTCTGTGAGAAAAAAAATGAATCACTTTTTTTGTATTCCTCGACTAGTTTCATCACTTTCCCTTTTATATATCTCATCATGTGCATGCATGTAAGTGACTAAGAAGACCTATGGAGTCTAGATTCATTAGTGAAAGAGATAGGTTAAATTTATGAACTTGCATTGGTCCTAAAGTTTCATATTGACCCTCAATCGTATTCATTTCCAAACCTCTAAAGTGGCCTTCAAGAAAAATGCAAAACACTTAGGAATTTTCTTGAAAAATAGATTGCTCCTTAGAAATATTTTTCTTGCGACCTTTTCTAGACCAAAAGACTTTTCCATCTGAAAAAATAAATCTTAATTTTGCTCTAAAATGTCAAATTAGTATGCCATGATTTGATTGAGATGTTGGACCAGTATGTCTAAATTCAATCAAAGTGTTAGAGCAATATGTGTTAAGGGGCCAACATTTTATAGCTTAAGGCCCAAATTCTCCAACATTTCATATCTTTAGGACATAAAGGGACAACAATTCAAATCCTTTGTCCCAAACATGTCATCACTTCGGAGAAATAGGTCCATTTCCAGTCGATACTATGAAAGGTGACCTCATGATTGTGTTCATAATTTTAGACTCCAACCTATGTTTTGGTTGTTATTGATATATTTGGAAGTCTCTTGGAGAGATATAAAACTTTGTTGTTATAATTTTTCTCATATTACCTATGAAAATATTTTGAAATTGCTAATCAAAATAGGAGCACATTATCGGTGGTCAAAAGGGACTAAGTTGAGTTATGGGATGACCCATAAAATTTGTAGCACAAATAAAAAAACAAAGGTGATTGGAATCAAAAAACTCAAAGAGGAATGAAAATTTCTAAAGTGTGATTTGTTACAATAATTAACCCATAGTTACCCATATTTGACATTAATTAATCATTTTTTCCTTATTCCTAGATTTCCTCTCTATGCTTTTTTACTTCCACATGTTCCTAGAAGTCAATACTTGCTAAAACGGGTCATGGAGCGCTTTCAAATCATCCTGGAAACATATTTAGCAAGTATTCTTTTATTCCTCATTCCTAAAAGCACACATCTACTTTTTTCTAAAAGCTCCCTTTCTTTACAATAGTTTTAAGGCATAAAGGAAAATCTAGTCTAGGGGAACTTGCCTTGTTTTTTTACCACATAATCCTCCTTCCTTTTCTCCAAAAAAAAGCATGAATGATTTGTATTTACATCACTTATTATATTTCCCATTTTCTTTATCTAATTCGTGAGGATCTTCATGGATTTGGAAAGTCCTTTTTGCACCTATGGGGGATTTGACTTGATTTAGTAAGCCTGCTTTTTGACCAATTCCAATAGAAACCTAGTGCTTTAAAATATCTCATGTAATAATATATTTGAGTATACTATTACTTCATATGGTTATGTACACTTATTCAATACAGGATTAAGTTATGCTCCAATTTCAGTCTCCTTTTGTGTGAATTTTGCATGTTTGATTAGCAAATTTGTGAGTGTAATTGATCTATCACTTGGGTTCAATTTCCACATGGTATCAGAGCCTTTATAGATAAATTTTTATCCTTCCAAATTTTTATTGCAGGTTCGACATCACTGACTGGGAACGCATTCTGCTTACTGAAGGGAAAAGGAGCTGAGATATGGACCAATCTCAAAGGATCATCTTAACTCCATTCAATTTCTTCGAATGGAAAGATGAGATGGATATATTATTGAGAGAAAAAGGTATATACAAGGTTACCATGGCTACTAAGGTAGATCCTAATGCAAGTGTAGAGAAAATCAAATGGCACAACAGGAGGGATGAGGCCTATGGTATTTTGTGTCTAAGTATTTCAAGAGACCTCCTCTTTCATCTTGATTCATTGACATCTCCTAATGAGGCGAGGGAAAATATTGAAGATATTTTTGGAAATATAGATTATATGAGAGGACATCAAATTGAGAATGAGTTGATCTCCTTGAGTCACAGTAGCTTCGAATCATTGCAACTCTATTTTACCAAGTTTAAGACCCTTGTTTTGCAGTTAAAACAATGTGGGATTGAAAAGAAAGAGAAACAACTAGTTTTGACCATTCTCTCAAAGATTGGTCCTGACTATTCAGTGTTTCTTTTGACCTTCTATGCCACTAAATTGACAGCTCAAACCTGGAAGATGCCTAACCTTGTTGAGTTCATAAAATCACTCCTTTAGGAGCAAGATAAATTGGTGATGATGGGCACCATCAAAACTTCCAATTACCAATATTTGGTTGCTGGAGATTTGAAGGTGGATTTAAAAAATAAGAAAAATCTAAAAATCCACCTGAGAAAAAAAGAGACAAGGCAAATTCTCTAGAGGAGTCCTCGGGCTCCAAGAAGAACCCCCAGAAGAAGAAGAACAAAGGAGAAATCAGAAAGTGCGCATACTACAGTAAGGGATATCATCCTGAGAGCTCTTGCATGAAAAAGAAAATTGACATGTTGACCCAACTCCTCAAGAAGAACAACATCTCCCTTCCAGCTTGCTCAAAAAAGAGGGAAGGAGGATCAAATTCAGAAGACAAGGAGAGATTGCATGCCTTGGTTGTTGTTACCTCAAGCTCACCTAGCTTCATCATTGATTCTGGAGCTTCCATACATATGGTTTCGACAAGGGATATATTTTCCTCTCTTGACATGTCGAAAGGTCCACCAATAATTTTGGGATAACTCTCTGACTGACAGTATGGGAAAGGGTAGGATTTATCTTGACCATGGTAATTTCAATAATGTGTTGTATGTCCTAGGTCTTTCCTTTAATCTCTTATCAGTGTATTGGATGACTCACACTGGGTCTCCAAAGAAAGTCATCTTCTCCCCCAATGAAGTTCAAATCACTAGGATTTTGAATGGTAAAGTCATAGAAAAATGTTTTTTTATCACACTTCGAAGGTATACAAGTTTTCCCATTTTCTACCCTACTCAAACCCCTCTTCTCTTCTTACTCATGCTAATGAAGCAAAAAAATATTTGGCATGAAATATTTGGCCATATTAACTACAAGTATATTTCTGATTTGAGTGACAAAGATATGGTCATAGGGTTACCAAAGATCAAGTTTTCTAAGGGAGTTTGTCAAGGTTGTATCCTAGGAAAACACCTAAAGCACAAGTATGCGAGAGCTAGTCATGAGAGAACCTTTTCACCCCTTGAGTTGATCGACAGTGACATTGCTGGTCCATTCCCTCATATTTCCATGATTCAAGACAAATATTCATTCAGCTTCATAGATGAATTTTCCAGGTATTGTTGGGTTTACTTCCTAAAGCATAAGTCTGGAGTTTTTTACCTCTTCAAAGTCTTTAGAGCCTTGGTTGAAAACCAGTCTGGAAGGAAACTCAAGATCCTCAGATATGACAATGGTGGTGAGTATGTCAAGTCTGAGTTCATACATTATTGCAAATATGTAGGTATCTAGATGCAGGTATCTAGATGCCTCATTCTATTCCTTACACACCACAACAAAATGGTGTTTCTGAGAGAAAGAACATATCACTAAAGGAGATGGCAATTTGCATTATGGAGGCTAAAAGATTTCCACCAAATATTTGGGCCAAGGCTATAAAATATGCATCCCATATTCAGAATAGGGTGCCACATAATAATCTTTATGGTATGACTCCTTTCAAAGCTTGGAGTGGGCACAAGCCAGATGTGACCCAATTCAAGATTTTTGGCTCAAAGGCTTGGGATAGAATTCCAACTAAAAAGAGGAAGGCTTTGCAACCACAAAGCCAAGAGCGCCTATTTGTTCGGTATTCTGAATATTCAAAAGGGTACAATCTGATCAACTTTATCACTAACAAATATTTCATTGAAAGAAGTGTTCAGTTCGAAGAAGAGCCTTTAGTAGCAGTTGAAGTTGGAGAGTCCTCTTCACCACCACAGCCATTGATTGTAAGTGAAGAGACTAATTAGTTTGATGATTCTGATATGTCTAAAAATGATGAATTAATTGCAGATCCTAACATCCCTACAAGACCAAAGTGGGCAGCAAGGACCATTCATGCAGCTGGGGAAGTAGCTGGAAATCCTAATGACACTAGGAGGACTAGATCTCAATTTGAGAGTGCCCTTTGTGTGAAAGATCCACTCTTTGATGAGAAGTGTTATCTGATGATAGATTCTGATCCAAATACATATGAATATGCAGCACATGATCCATGATGGCAAACATCCATGAAAGAATAATTCAGCTCGCTCCAGATTAACAACACATGGCAATTGGTTGATCTCCCCCAAGGGAGAAAGCTAGTGAAGTGTAAGTGGGTCTTTAAAACTAATTTTGTTGCTGATGGTTCACCTTTGAAATATAAGGAAATATTGGTAACCAAGGGCTAATCTCAAGTACATGGTATTGATTACAATGATACCTTTGTACCAGTGTCAAAGATGGACTCCATAAGGCTATCTATAGCCATTGCAGCTTCGAAGAAATGGGAGGTACATCACATGGATGTGAAGTGTGCCTTTATAAATGGAGATATGAATGAAGATGTTTATATGCAGCAACCGGAAGTTTTTTTATATAATCCATCTTTAGTGTGCAATTTAAAGAAATCATTGTATGGGCTCAAGCAAGCCTCCAGAGCTTGGTATGCCAATATTGATGGCTTTATGTTGTCACTGAGGTTTTTTCTATGCAATTCATATCCTAATGTCTATTTGAAGTTGATTCATGGTTCTTTAATGCTTATTGTTATCTATGTGGATGACTTACTGATTACAGGAACTTCAAAGAAAGAGATTGCCTCCTTGAAGGATGCAATGAACCATGCCTTTTCTATGACAGATTTGGGATTGTTGACCCAATTCTTGTGTAATGTCCCCGACCCGCTACTATCACCAAACATACGGGAAAATAGCCCCATGAAGATGAACAGGCATATAGTGCTGGAATAAAAAATTAAAANGCATAGTGGAAGCAAACATACATTCATTCAAGCATACCACATGTTCATCATATTCATTATTCAGTAAATATAAATGCAGAGACAAAATAGTTAAGAATACTCTTCTTAAAAAGGACTCGTCCCACAACTAGCTACATCGCTGCAAAGTTCCACCCAACATAGGCCAGCATTCTCATCAATCTCTCAGCAACACTTCCACCCCTGAGTTGGGCATGATTCCTCAAGGAGTAAGGGTCAAATTAGGCTTACCCGTAACCAAGGTACACAAATCATCCAATCCCACATAGTAGGGTTTATCAGGCCATCAAGGAGCTAGGAAAGGATAAATGCTAAGCTGGTGGTCTCAATAGAGAGTTAAAGACACTTACCCCAGAGCTAATCCTGACTTCTATGACATCCACACACCCAATACCAAGAATCAATCCTTTCTCTGCTTCACAGTCCCTCAGGCACTGACTTCCCCTTCCAGTACTCTTCAAGGGTTGTGGAGAAGAAATCCAGCAGTCTAACTCTGTCTGAGTGGCTATAAACACTATTTTTCTCAAGCATACCCCACCTCTAATCCTACTCTCAACAGTCTGAAGACTAACCATTGCACACTGCAGCAAAACAAACAGTTCACAGCTCTGTGAAGAAGATGAAGACAATAGCGTGACAACCCCAAACAAAAAGGTGAACACGGCTCAAGTCCACAAGATAACTCAGAGTTGTTCTTGGCCCTAGCATGGCCAAAAAAACTCAACAGCAACCCAAAGAGGCACTTACATACACAGAAACCCAAAACCAGGGAAAGACAATACACAGTCTGCAAATGGGAAAGAAGCAAAACTCCCAACATGGAAAGGGGAAAACTCAGCCAACAAATGTGGAAATCAATAGCCATCCAACATCCCTGAGCCCACGGCACACAATTCCTCAATGCAATAACTGAAGAAAGTTACACAGACAGAAAATGGGAAAAAAACCGATTCTCAATCTGTGCGTGAGGGGAAAGGACATGGCCAACAAAAATGTGGAAGAGAACACCACCACGATCCAACGATGGAAAATAGAACATTACACAGTCTAACAATGGTGGAAAAAGATACCAACTCTCTACGTGAACATGAGGATGGACACAACTATAGACTAGAAACTTTGTGAGAGGAGGGAAGAACGAACCCCCCAACAAGGAAATGTAATCCGTTTTAACTCCACTCTGCGTGAGGAAAACAAAAATTTGGCGGTGATGAGAGTGGATAGAATGATCAGCCATCGCATCATGGAGGGAGTGCATGCATGAGCATAGTGGTTTCCTACCAACCCATAGTTTCCCCCACTAACAATAGAAACTGAGGTGGTCGACACATGGCAAACTCCCAATGGACCCCATGGGTTAGACAACCCCCCCTTAACCTTAGGAATCATGCCCTTTTCATTTAACATTCAACCATTGTAGCTGGCTGTAGGTTTATTTTAAATTGATGTGCATACTTACATGATGCCAAAACTATAGTGTGCCAGATAGCATGATGTACCATTGGCAACGATCCCTATTGTCGAAACATAACACAGCTGAATCAATGGTGGGGATTTTTCCTTTAGCTCCACACCACGATTTATTACAAGATATACATCATGTACCTTTTAATGCAAACGAGGTCAAAACTGGGGCATTACAATCCCCTCCCCCTCGGAATAACACCATCCTCAGTGTTCCAATACATAGGAATACATATACAATTTGCACATCGAATTTTCAAAATTTTGGAAATCTATCCCATGTTTAGTTATTTACTTTGAACATTTAGGACCAAGCCCCTCAGCTTCCACATACTTCTCTTACTAGTTCTCAGCTCTTAGATTATCCTAAAGCCTAGGAACTTTGTGGCCGCTGCCCTCTTTATGTTCCCTCGTTGGGCAGTCCCGGTGTAAGTGATGTCCTCTGCATTCCCAACATTTCGCTGGCTGCCTCATATTTCCTTGCTCAATTTCCTTTGAGTCTTCATACCTAGACCATTTCTTAACCGATCACTTGGATGTATGTTCCACCATTGGTCCACTTCCCTTGCCTTTATGGATTGCTCCCAGAAGGATTTTGACCTCCTTTTGCAAACCAATCAAGTCTTGCAAAATATGGTGGTTCATCTCATCCTGCCTTTTCTGTATCTTGAGCATCTCTCCAAGATTCTCTTGGGTCCTAGCAATCGTTTGGAGGAAACTTCCATCCAATTCCAGCAACTTTTGGTCTACTGCCATGATCAATGTGCACCACTGGATTTCACCTTTCTCACCTGTGAAATGCATCATTTAAATTCTATTAGACCAAGCATAATATAGGCATTAAAATCAGTCAATTAATTGCCCAATTGGCATGACACTCCAAGCCTCATCAAGGAGACTTTCATATTTTTCATGCCCTCCCAACAGGCACATGAGCTCATTCATGTCCATTCTTGGGCAAGGAATTAACCATTCCAGCATTCACAATTTACTTTAAGCAAATACAGACATTATATTTTCAGTCATACATGCATTCAATAACCTTTTGTTTTCTCAATGCATAAATGTGTATACATATATATATATATATATAATCAAAAGGCAAGAGAGAGCAGCAAGAGTTTTTTTTTTTCCTCTTTGTTTTGTTCCATCCTAGAACCCACACAACCACTGTGGCTTTTCATTCTCTCAGCCTCACCGTGAATTGTGGATCAATCCCTCTTGGTCATGACACTTAGTGTCTCCAGTCTATTTCAAACCTCTCAACCATGAAGCCTCCCCACATGGTTTTTCTCGGCCTCTAGGAACTTCACAGTCTCACTAGCACCTTTTTCATTACAACTCATTCGGAGCTCTTCAGGATAGTCACATGTCCACATGCACCCCTAGGATTCTCTCATAGTCGTCACTTCCAGCGATACCTATATTCAGACATTGAATAAATTCACATGTTTAGTTTATTCTCATCAGTTTTTATCTCTTAAACAAGAGCTTAAGACATCATAACCAAATCATATACACATGCATATTCATAAGCAAGAATTGCAAAATAATCCAATACTTATCTGTATTGTGTGTTTCCTCGTTGGTCCACAAGATCCTACTTCACTTTGCAAGCCTTGGGATTGACTATGGACTTGGATTTTAGGTCAGTGCGTAGGCTTCTTCACAACATCCTTTTAGCTATATATCAGGAACAGTCAAGCCAACCTTCGATTGGGTTTATCAGAACATCAACAAATCGCCTGTACTTATATCAACAATACACTTATATCAACAACCAATCATCAGCCAAGCCAACACCATTGGGTTTTTCAGGCCATCAACAATAACACATGCACTTATATTGACCATTTCCAGGTTTCATTTCCAGTAGTGAGCTCTAATGCCACTACCCCATATCACACAAGATACCATTCCCTTCTCTGAGTTGACAGTCCCTCGGAAATGTCTCCTTTTATGTTCCCTTTAGAGAGACCACTCCCTTCTCTGAGTTGATAGTCCCTCAAGAATTTCTCCTTCTTCATGCTCTTTAGAGAGACCACTCCCTTCTCTGAGTTGACAGTCCCTCAGGAATGTCTCCTTCTCTATGCTCTTTAGTAGAAGGTAGGATGAGCTCAAGCCTTTGTCTATTTAGTGTACAATACCAGGCTACATCTGTTTAGCCTAACAACACAAGCAGTGTAAGCATATTTGTTAGCGTTATTGCTCCAAAATTGTAACCATATTTCACAATATTCACTATCAAGTATTGAGACACCAGGAGTGCATCCACTCCCTAGGGTGTAATCAATATTGAAAAACCCTTCCATGATCCGACATCAGGAAAGTGTGCACACTTTTCCAGTGTGTGCCATGTAGGCCCTATGCATACTCAAGCAATCTGCCATAACGGAAACAAAATAAAAATATGCTCTGCATATTGAATTTAACAATTTGACATGAGTGTTCTTAGCTAGGGTCACAGAACACTTATCCATTTGCTGAAGCAGTTTTCCTTCATTAAGGAGGAATGGGGGCTCCCTTCTCTGAGTTGAAAGTCCCTCGGTTTTCCATCCCAACTCCTCTTTTCATGTCGTATCCACACATGTCTTACTGACATCATCTATACCATCTCACTCATGTTTCTTACCAAACATGTAGTGCAGATGAGACATTTCCAAAATGTCCAATGGAGTTTCACCCGAAACCCATTCCAAGATAAGGAAAAACCTTCCCATGAAGTTTGGCCCTTGCAGGCCAGTACATATGATCTTCCTGTAGTGTGTACCCCTGGCACATTCGTCAAATAGCCAAACAGTCAGTCATTATCTGATAATACAATCCAAATTTGATTGTTCCGTAACCAAGCAATAACATTATTAATTAAATTTAATGAGAATTTGCAATTCTGTTTACTACAGAAATTGAATTGCTTGGCAATGAGGTGATCCTCATTTGTGGGTCTCTTGTAAGCAACACCACTATGCCCATTATAATTCTTTGCTTCATAACATGAACACCCACTTTCATTGCACCCTCCTAACACAATTCTATGCAAGCCAATATTGATTAGTAGTTGTCAGCAATTTCTCAAACCCGAAATTCACAAATTCAAATTTAATAACCCATTATGTGTATAAACTAGTTTCACGGCCATGAGACTCTTCTCATGAGGTTTGGCTCTTTCACATGGTAGATTTACAACATTTGTCATGGTCTTACTCTCATTTCCATGCTCCAAACAATATACCTGAAACTTTAACTTCAATCAGCCAAACACTTGGTAAGTCTTGATGCATATAACCTTTTCATTGCTGCAACAATCACTAAATAATTTTTAGAATTTATAAAATTCCAATACTTCCAGCTGTTAATCGCATCAATATTACCAAAAATCATTACTTCACACAATCATTATCATACTTTAGATTACAGGGTGCAGTCACATCATTCATGTAACTTAAATGAAACATTTAGATACTCCTTCCTTCACAAGCGTATCATTTGTACCACCTTGCCCTTCCATAGAGCATTTCTGGTAGCCAGTCGATCGTGGCTACCTTCTTCATGCACTTACTATCCTGCATTCATAACAACTCTTGAAATGGTTCTAGAATTGTCATCAATTCATCATTTCAACCATTAGTTATTCATAATATCTCATGCACTATCTTAATGCATTCATGCAATGCATCACAACATTTGCACCCATACTTAAGTAATCATTTACTCGCACCCTTCATATGCATCCATTCAATGCATAACTACAAGATTTATGAAATATTTTAACGCATATCCACTCAATGCTACCTTGCATTGATTTAGGAATACTATGCATTCAAACATACCATGCATGGCCTAACCATGACTACTTCATATAGGATGCATTACTATAATCAAGACCATCAGTGCTTACTTTCTTTGGGCTACTAAGCTCATAGCAACATAATACAGGCATAACATATTTCTATATGAAGGTAGTATAACATTCAAATATCCACATGGTATGAGATCTCTTACCTTTACCACTCCAGGCAATTGTCATAATTAAACTCTTACCTTCATGGGTCCTACTTACACCCTTGACATTACCAGTTTGGTTGGTCCTTTGCAGGAGATTGCAGAATTTGCTCACCAAATTTTGATTCTAGACTTGTTGCCTTATCCCTTTCTCCATAGGTTTGCTAGTCACATTCGTCAGCATCAGCAACATATTCAGCCATGTTCATGTTGTCGTTGGTTTTTTC
>LPNX011152154.1:4389-143206 GCA_001517045.1 Pseudotsuga menziesii | reverse complement strand
AAGTCTAGTTTCGGGATATGTGGCAAGCACTTCATTTCATTATACTCCGAACCATGGTATAAAGCTTAGCTTTGATTTTATATGTTTTTTAAACCATAGCAAATCACTTTAATAAAACCATATATAATAACCATTTTTAAGCCATTAATTGGATTGGTACCCATTGGAGAGGGACCCGGAGACGTAGCCCAGTGGAGGGGGTGAACTCCATTATCAACTTCTGTTTGTGACTCTATTTCTGTGTTTTCTGCTTGGCATCTGTTTATCAGTCTTGTTTTTCATTCCCGTTCTGAGCATTTAATTTCTGTTAATGTTGTTCCATTAATGGAACAACATTAATAGAAATTAAATGCTCAGAACGAGAATGAAAAACAAGACTGATAAACAGATGCCAAGCAAAAAACACAGAAACAAAAATTAAATGCTCAGAACAGGAATGAAAAACAAGACTGATAAACAGATGCCAAGCAGAAAACACAGAAACAGAGTCACAAACATAAGTTGATAACGGAGTTCACCCCCTCCACTGGGCTACGTCTCCGGGTCCCTCTCCAATGGGTACCGATCCAATTAATGGCTTAAAAATGGTACAAATGGTTCTGGACTCTGCAAATCAATTTCAGCAGTAGCAAAACATATTGCTGGACAAAAGTTTGCAAGACCTCTTCTCTGGAATAATACGAATTGGATTTCAAAAGCGAAGAAAATACAAATAGAACAAAGAAGACATTCGACTCTTTACAATCACAGAAACTGGACATTAACAGTAAAACGCTCTCCTCTGTCCTCTGTCTCTGTAAAATTAACTACAGAAAACTATAAAATAGAATGCTGGACATTAACAGTAAAGTATTCAAGACCTCCTCTCTGAATGTTACAAAACTAGACTTCAACAGACAAAAGAAGCCAAGTTATAACTGAGAATAGTCGACTTCAAAAGGAACAACATATGGATAGTTTTACAGCAAAATTCTCTCCCCCCTCTGTCGCAGTGTTCAGTGGGAGGTTAAGTAACGGGTTTGACTCATCTTCTACCCATCTTTTCATATTCCATCGAAACGTTTCAACTAGCTGTACATAACACGTTACATTCAAATGTTATCCCGCCAAATCTGGGCCATACTATCAATGGAACATATGCTATCCATCCACTAACCAAATGCTGCGATGGATCTGTTACATATATGTTATACCCACCATGCGTTATGAATGTTGACTTGCCAAGCATTGCAAAACTGCCAGACTAACCGCGCAATGGATGTTATAACCGCCGGATGTTTTGACTGGACCGTGCACAAAATGTCGCAGGTGTTACCAACTGACCGCGCACCCAATTCACATAACATTGGATGTTACCGCGAACCCTGCGACATGGATATTAACTGTGCACCAATGACTTAACCGCACGGGCTTTTCAAAATGTTAATGAATGAACCGTTGAGCTATGCACCCACCATTACACATGTCGCCAAGCTTTGCAATATGACTATGCCCGTCAACATTTGATGTTACATAACCGTTGCACCAATATTACATCGAATGTTATAACTAAACTTTTGACTTGTCATATATATATATATGTTATAACTTGCAGACTTTGGTTATAATACAACATATTATATTATATGACATTCGCATGTATGTGCACCGTTTACCATACTCATTTGATGGAGTTATAACATATGCTAAGTCTAGTTTCGGGATATGTGGCAAGCACTTCTTCTGATATCAAATTCACTTGAGAACCATTCTTTCGAATATCTTGCTGAATCTTGCTCTCCCACCAAGTAAGATCCATTCCACTCATCCTCAAAGTGGCCAATTGAATCCTGGAAGGGTCATCATTAATGCCCTGCACCCTTCAATATACTTCAAGCTGCTTGATCCAACTGTCTAATTTTTCAGCATCTACATCTCCATTATAAATAGGTAATTCAAACTTTACATCCAATTTGAAATAAGGCATATTAGGACTTGCATTATGAGAAGAAGAAAAAGTCTATTTAGTATCAGGAGGATCACCATCACCTCCTACTCCTTTACCCTTTTCTTCCGGCTTCACTTCTGCATCTCTGGATGAATATCCTTCTTCTTTCTTCTTCCTTTCTGCTTGCTCATCGAGTAGGATTTCCATCATGGCTTTCATGCTCATAAAAGCCTCCAGAAACTCAGTTTCAGAAATAACAGGTTTTTCCCGTTCGGTATGTCCTTCTTCTTCCCCTCGTGGAGAAGACATGGTTCTTGAGAATGTTCTCCTGGAGCCAATCTCAGGATCTCCTTCAACTAATTCTCCTTCACCAACCTTTAACCTAGACCTGGTAAGCATTCACAAACTTGCACAATAGTCAACCATCTATGATACCAAAATATGATCCGTCGGACCTCAACTTTCGTGCATTAAAAGTTTGTTGTAAAAGAATGCATGCAACAGGTTAATTAATGGAACAACATTAACAGAAATTAAATGCTTAGAACGGGAATGAAAAACAAGATTGATAAACAGATGCCAAGCAGAAAACACAGAAACAGAGTCACAAACAGAAGTTGATAACGGAGTTCACCCCCTCCACTGGGCTATGTCTCTGGGTCCCTCTCCAATGGGTACCGATCCAATTAATGGCTTAAAAATGGTACAAATGGTTATGGACTCTGCAAATCAATTTCAGCAGTAGCAGAACAGATTGCTGGACAAAATTTTGCAAGACCTCTTCTTTGGAATAATATGAATTGGCTTTCAAAAGCGAATAAAATCCAAATAGAACAGAGAAGACAGTCGACTCTTTACAATCACAGAAACTGGACATTAACAATAAAATTCTCTCCTCTGTCCTCTGTCTCTGTAAAATTAACTACAGAAAACTATAAAACAGAATGCTGGACATTAACAGTAAAGTCTTCAAGACCTCCTCTCTGAATGTTACAAAAATGGACTTCAACAGACAAAAGAAGCCAAGTTATAACTGAGAATAGTCGACTTCAAAAGGAACAACATATGGATAGTTTTACAGAAAAATTCTCTCCCCCCTATGTCGCAGTGTTCAGTGGGAGGTTAAGTAATGGGTTCGACTCATCTGCTACCCGTCTTTTCATATTCCATCGAAACGTTTCAACTAGCTGTACATAACACGTTACATTCATTTGTGTTACAACAAACAGTGTTATGAATGGAACATTCGTTATTTCCGCCATGTGACAGAACTCCGCTATACAATGGACAAATGGAACCATATAATGTTATAAATGGAACGTTACACATGTCCATATCATATGAATATCTATCAAGTATAGACTCCACCAAATAATAGATATAAATGGAACTCCGCCAAAGGTTACAATAAAACTGTATGCATCAAATGTTATCCCGCCAAATCTGGGCCATACTATCAATGGAACATATGCTATCCATCCACTAACCAAATGCTGCGATGGATCTGTTACATATATGTTATACCCGCCATGCGTTATGAATTTTGACTTGCCAAGCGTTGCAAAACCGCCAGACTAACCGCCCAATGGATGCTATAACCACCGGATGTTTTGACTGGACCGTGCACAAAATGTCGCAGGTGTTACCAACTGACTGCGCACCCAATTCACATAACATTGGATGTTACCGCGAACCCTGCGACATGGCTCTTAACTGCACACCAATGACTTAACCGCGTGGGCTTTTCAAAATGTTAATGAATGACCCGTTGAGCTGTGCACCCACCATTACACATGTCGCCGAGCTTTGCAATAGGACTATGCCCGTCAACATTTGATGTTACATAACTGTTGCACCAATATTACATCGAATGTTATAACTAAACTTTTTACTTGTCATATATATATATATATATATGTTATAACTTGCGGAATTTGGTTATAATACAACATATTATATTATATGACATTCCCATGTATGTGCACCGTTTACCATACTCATTTGATGGAGTTATAACATATGCTAAGTCTAGTTTCGGGATATGTGGCAAGCACTTCATTTCATTATACTCCGAACCATGGTATAAAGCTTAGCTTTGATTTTATATGTTTTTTAAACCATAGCCAATCACTTTAATAAAACCATATATAATAACCATTTTTAATAGCCATTGTACCATTTTCCTTTAATATTGGATCAGTATAAATTTTAAGATGAAATAACCCATTTGGATCAAGTCCCTTCCCAACTAAGTTTCCGATGCTTCGGTGGTCAAAACCCCTAGCTCATCGGCAGTCTATTCCTTTATTTTTCTCTGGCGTTTCGGTGGGCAAAATGACTATACTTCTGATTTGCATCAGAGAGAAAACCAAGTGTTCATCGGGTCCTCTCCTTACTAATCTTTTGGTGTTTCGGTGGCTGAAACCTTTAATTTATTCTGTTGTATCGACGAGTTGCTCGTCTACTGTTTTGAGTTTCATCAGTGATTCCTTGGTCTATTTTTTCCATAATATCGATTCCATAATCATCTATTGCTCCAAACTTCATCGGCGATAGCATAGACTAACCTATTGTGTCAGTGGTCGGGTGCCCTACGCATCGGACGATTAGTCCCTTCAACTTCTGCAACAGCGGCCCACAATCGAACTATATCTTCCATAGCTCATGACTTTGTCAGCAGTCGAAGCGACTAGGACTTTGTGGCATTGACACTCAGAGAACATCGGGTGATTATTTCTTTATATGGCTGCAACAATGGCCCACTATCTCTCTATGCCTTTGGTAGCCATGGGTCTATCGATGGTCGGAACAATGTCCATCGGTGGAATAGTCTACGAATCAACCACAACAGCAGACGTTCGATCAACTAACTTTATCCGACGTAGCTCATCAGCAACTAAATCACCTAATCATCGGTGATGTGATAAACTAACCATTGTTGATCCCCAATGATTCTACGACTTAGATAAATTTTCAAAATTTTTCTCTTTAGTCTTCTTTTCCATCGCTTCATTGGCTCAACTGTCTCTTATTCTTTGCCGATGTGAAAAATTCCTCTACCTTCCACCGATTTCATCAGCTCCACCTCCCCTATCCTTCTCCGATCAAAGTAACTACTTGTCATCGTCATAGTTATCGGAACCATAATTCACTAACACCTCCGCATCGGCGAGTGGAAGACTAATGCATCGGCGAAATAGTTCACTCAGCAGCTGCAATGGCAGCTCATCATCTTCGATCTTTTTCTAATCGTTGGCCCAATCTGCTAATGATTTCCAATCAGTGAACTAAAGCATAACCTAATCGGCACTGGCAGTCGAAACTTTTCCCATCGGAAGACTAGTGCTCTAGGCTTCCGCAACGACGGGCGCACGAACCACTATCGTCTTTCGATGGCCGATGATTTCAGGCCTTAGAGAAAAAATTTGAACTTTCTTTACTACGTTGACTATCGAAACATATTCCTCTATGGTGTCGGTGGTCACAGGCTCTATCCATTGGAAGGATAGTCCTATAGCTATCTGCAACGGCATCACAAGATCATCTAATTCCTTTCGATTTTCATTGGTGATCCGCATAACTAACATGCTCTGATGGCTGACGAAGTCAACACTTAGAAAAATTTCAAAAATTATGTGCCATCGGTGGTCGAAGACTCTATCCGTCGGGTGGCCTTCCCACTAAGTGCTCTACTGCATCGGAAGAATTTGTCACCAAGTTTTCTGATGAGCCGACATTCTGGCACTTCGAATTTTTTGTGAAATTTTCTTGTCTTCACCCATTTTTCCTGGTTTCTGCAGGGTAGTAAGAAACCTAACTCTATTAACTATTTATCATGTCCCTCTGAGTCCCAATTTCTACAACATAATCTCCATCACTACATCTTCACAGCCCATTCAGGCCCATGCTACAACCTTTAGCTCTGATACCATACTGTATCCCCGACCCTCTGACTAGCGAAGAGGATGCTACTATCACCAAACATATGGGAAAATAGCCTCATGAAGATGAATAGGCATATAGTGCTAGAATAAAAACTTAAAATATAAAATATACTAAGATGCATAAACCTTTACATGCATAGAGGAAGAAAACATACATTCATTCAAGCATACCACACGTTCATCATATTCATTATTCAGTAAATATAAATGCAGAGACAAAATAGTTAAGAATACTCATATTAAAAAGGACTTGTCCCGCAACCAGCTACATCTGAAATGTTCCACCCAACCATAAGCCAGTGTGCTCATCAATCTCTCAGCAACACTGCCACCCCCGAGCTAGGCATGATTCCTCAATGAGTAAGGGTCAAAGCAGGCTTACCCGTAGCCAAGGTACACAAATCAGCCAATCCCACACTGTAGGGTTTATCAGGCCTTCAAGGATCTAGGAAAGGCTAAATGCTAAGCTAGTGGTATCAATAGAGAGTTAAATATGCTTACCCCAGAGCTAATCCTGACTTCTAAGACATCCACACACCCAATACCAGGAATCAGTCCTTTCTCTGCTTCACAGTCCCTTGGGCCCTAACTTCCCCTTCCAATACTCTTCAAGGGTTGTGGAGAAGAAAGCCAGCAGTCTAACTCTATCTAAGTGGCTCCAAACACCAGTTTTCTCAAGCATACCCCACCTCTAATCCCACTCTCAACAGTCCAAAGACCAACCACTGCACACCACAGCAAAACAAACAATTCACAGCTCTGTGAAGAAGATGAACACAACAGGGTGACAACCCCAAACAAAAAGGTGAACACGGCTCAAGTCCACAAGACAAATCATAGTTAATCTTGGCCCTAGCATGGCCAAAACAACTCAACAGCAACCCAAAGAGATACTTGCATACACAACAACCCAAAACTAGGGGAAGACAATACACAGTCCGCAAATGGGAAAGAAGCAAAACTCCCAGCATGGACCGGGTAAAACTCAGCCAATGAATGTGGAAATCAACAGTCATCCAACATCCATGAGCCCACAGCACACAATTCCTCAATGCAATTGCTGAAGAAAGTTACACAGACAGAAAATGGGAAAACAACTGATTCTCAATCTGTGTGTGAGGGGAAAGGATGCAGCCAACAAAACTGTGGAAGAGAACGCCACCACGATCCAATGATGGAAAACAGAACATTACACAGTCTAACAATGGTGGAAAAAGACACCGACTCTCTACATGAACATGAGGGTGGACACAACCACATACTAGAAACTTCGTGAGAGGAGGGAAGAACAAACCCCCCCAATAAGGAAATTTAATCCATTTTAACTCCACCCTGCATGAGGAAAATGAACAGTTGGCGGTGGGGAGAGTGGATAGAATGATCGGCCATCACGTCATGGAGGGAGTTCAAGCATGAGCGTAGTCATTTCCTGCCAGCCCATAGCTGCCCCCACTAATAATAGAAACTAAGGTGGTCGACACATGGAAAACTCCCAATGGCCCCCGCGGGTTAGACAACCCCCCCTTAACCTTAGGAATCATTCCCTTTTCATTTAAAGTTGCACCGTCATAGTTGGCTATAGGTTTATTTTAAATTGATGTGCATACTTACATGATTCCAAAACTATAGTGTGTCAGATAGCACGATTTACCATTGGAAACGATCCCTATTGCTGAAACATAACACAGCTGATTTGATGGTGGGGCTTTTGCCTTTAGCTCCACACCATGATTTATTACAATATATACATCATGTACCTTTTAATGAAAATGGGTTCAAAGCCAGGGAATTACATCTTGGGTCTCGAAATTGCTCAATCCCAACATGGAATCAAGGTTCATCAGTAAAAGTATGCTTCAGATTTTCTCACCAAGTTCAACATGAAATATTGCAATCCAAGCAAGAATCCATTCTTTTCAGGAGTTAATCTTGAGAGATTAGTTAGTGTGGATTTGAGATACATGGATCAGCCTCATGAGATCCATTGGAGAGCATCCAAGAGGATCCTAAACTTTGTTCAGGGAACAAGGACTCATGGGATTTTCTACAAAGAAAAATATGACTTAGAGCTAGTTGGATTTACTGATAGTGATTGGGCAGGTGAAAACATAGATCGAAAGCATACCTCAGGATATGTTTTCATGCTTGCAGAAGGACCAATCAGTTGGTCAAGTAAGAAGCAGAGTTCCATAGCACTCTCATCTACAGAGGTAGAGTATAGAGGAGTTGTAAATGCAGCTACTCAATGTTTGTGGTTGCAGGGGATACTTGGAGAATGTTGTTTCGAATCAGAGTTTTCAATGGTCATCTATTGTGACAATCAAATCACCAGTTGAATCTCCACTGAGCCAATTCAAAGAAAAAGAACCAAGCACATTGAGATCCATATGCACTATATCAGGGAGCTTGTGCATGATGGTACCATTTCTCTACTGTACAGCGCATCTTCAGAAAAAGTAGAAGATATATTCACCAAAGTATTCTGTCAAAAAACCTTCAGTAATCTCAAATCACTGCTGGGGATTGTTGATCATGTGGTGAAGAATGATTGATAACAAGATTTCCAAAATCTTGTTTATTGTCCATGTTTAAGGGAAGAATCAGAATCAATCTGGCTCTTTTGTGCATAGGTATCTTAGGGCCTAGCATGTGAACCTATCCATATTTATTTCTGGAGGAATATTCCTCTTTGGAAGAAGAATGATATGCTCAACTAAATCAGAAATATAGACAATTGTTGGATGAATACTGGACCCATGTAGAGCAGATGAAATCAACTGATAAGTGAGAAAAGGTTCTTGAGGATTCAAACCATGTGAGGAACACTCACGAAAATTATGTGTTGCAGCCATGAACAGAAAACCATGAGTGGTAAAAACAGCCCCAAGTGTGAGTAGCAAGTTTCTAGGTGGATGCAAAAAATCTTCCTCTTTACCAGTTTTGTGAGGAGATGAGCATGTGACAAAAAGTAGAGAATCCCTAGGAATATGGAGAGAAAATGCTTGAGATCCATAATATGATATAGCTTCATAAATAGATAATGAATCACAGAATAAAATATTAGAAACCTCATAATAGGAAACTAACACCAAATCCCCAGCATCAATTTTGAGGAAGAAATGCAATACTTGATTTTTCACACTGAAATTGGTGAGAGCTGCTACAAGCATCACTAAAGGCTCTTGGATTTTAAAATTTGAACCAAATGATATCAGATCAGAAATTAAATTAGATTTAAATGGGTTCATATCATATCCAAAAGTGTGAAATGTGTTAGAATAATCAACCCATAGTTACCCATATTTGACATTAATTAAATCATTTTTGTGTTATTCCTAGATTCCTAGATTCCCTCTCTATGCTAGTTGACTTCTACATGTTCCTACAAGTCAATACTTGATAATGTAGGTCATGGATCACTTTGGAATCATCCTGGAAACATATTTAGCTTGTCTTCTTTATTCTTGGTTCCTTAAAGCTCATATCTGCTTTTTCTGAAAGATGCCTTGCTTTAAAGCAGTTTTAAGGCATAAAGGAAAAGCTAGTCTAGGGTAACTTGCATTGTTTTTTTACCACATCATCCTCCTTCCTTTTCTCCAAAAAAAAGCATGAATGAGTTTTCTTTCCACCACTTATTATCTTTCCCACTTGATTTAGCTAATTCATGAGGATCTTCATGGATTTGGAAAGTCCTTTTTGTTGATGTATTTGTAACTTTGGAATGTATTCACTTGTATATCTTATGTATTGTACCCGATGTTTATTCCGGGAAGTATCTATAATGTAATTGAGTCATGTAATTCCCTAACATTCTAATAAGTAGATTCAATAATGTAAACAAGTCATGTAAATTCATAGAGTATAACCATCCTTATTGATCAAGGATTAAAGTCCACGTAGTTGTGGGGCCCTAGGGTTATTAGACTCTCCTAGAGAAGTCGGCCCTGGTGAGTTATTTTCAAGTCAGGAATTAGAATAAATAGAGAGGAAGCCTCTTTATTTAACACAAATTCATACACATTCACTCACACTCAGTTGTAGCACATAACTAAGAGAGAGAGAATAAGCTGGGACAAGAGAGAGAGAGAGACTATTGTTGTCAGGAGATCATCTTACTGTCTTTGGGTTTTACTTTTGGTGTTGATTCTATCTCTGAGGAAGTTGTGGGGTTTTCTAATTTATGGTTTCCCAGAGGAAAATATTTTTGTTCATTGTCTCTTGTAATTGATTGTTGTGCTTGTTATTCTCTCATATAAGATCCTAAGATCATATAGCTTAAATGTTAAAAATCTAACATGGTATCAGAGATAACCTGAAAAGAAGACAATGTGCAGCTGCTAAAGCTAGGGCTTCCTACTTTTTGGATCTCTTCCCACATATTTTTAGAAAAAGGAGGTTGGGATGACTCTCATCTCTAGGTCGCATCTTTCTATTGAAGCAGAATCTGATTCTGAGCATTTTCAGTTTTTGACCCAACACTATTACCGGAAATTAGGGATTTCCACATAAGTAGAATTTTTGAGTGAGCTCGGGCCTGGATTTATCTCCTCCCCAAAATCGAAGTTTAGATATCAAGATCAAATTTTTTAGTTGGGTAGAACTCCAGGAAAGTCAAACCCTCATCTGCTCATGAACAAAAAAACCAGCTCTGCAAAAATTCAACTCAAGACCCAATTATGATATCTTAACCTGGTAAGATCTAAATATTTTGCATTTCCATTTGAGGTTCTCTATTAATATGTCTCATCATACCAAGCTTGATGAAAATATTGAGGGAGATGATAACTTCTGAGCTTGGAATTATAGGATCTCCTTGGTCCTGGAAGAAAATGAGTTGGACTCTTACATCAATGAAGAGGTTTCAGTTCCAGAGGGAGATGAGGCCAAGGCCTTACACAAGAAGAAATTGGTCATGGCTAAGAGGATTATCGCTGATTCAAACAAGGATCACCTCATACCATAGGTGTCCTCTCTAAACACACCTAAATATATGTTCGATGCCCTGACCAAGTTATTTGAAGGGGAGAACGTAAATCGAAAGATGACTCTGAGAAACTAATTGAAGAATGTAAAGATCTAGAATGCGAATACCATCTAGTCTTACTTTACAAGGGTCTCTCAGATCAAGGAACATCTGGAAGAAGTAGACAAAGAATTAGAGAATGCATAAATTGTGATGACCACCTTGAATGGTCTCCCTAGGGCATGGGGCTCTTTCATTCAAGGGATCTGTGCAAGAAAGAAGCTAGTCAAGTTTTGAAAACTGTGGGAGGAATGCTCATAAGAAGAAGCTCAAATATCAGCTCGAGAAGAAAAGATGGGAAGTGAAGATCAAGCTCTCACAGTAAAATCCAAGAAAATTAGAACAAGCCATCACAGAGGTAAGCATTCTCACCAAAATAAAAACACTAGTGTTACGGAGACAATTTCCTATGGCTTGGGGTACCACAACAGGAAGCTTGACTCAAGAAATCAATCCTTTCCTATATTCAAGAGAAACCAAATATATAACACTAAAGGATATCGATTTGTACCTTATTCTGGACGGTTGATGTAGATCCCCATTGAACTTTCCAACTCCAGCTTGAATTGATAAATTGATTCCTCAACATTCAATAAACAAGACAAGCATGCTATATATAATCGTGTTAGATCTACTCTAGCATATATAATCAATAACATATAAGCATTTGAAATCATCCATGGATCAAATATTCATTCAAATACACATTATTGGATAGGAAAATATATTTCTATTAATATAAAATCAGATATTACAATGATTACAACCTCTATCGGCACGTCTGTGAATCGGAGAAATTGAGTCCCCCACTTGAGCCTCCACCACTTCAATCCTACATCTCTCGATAGCAAGCTCACAAGAAAATGGCAAGCTTGGGAAGAACACAAAAGTGCTCCAAGGGACAAAGGGATGTAGACTCAAGCACAAGTTCCGGCAACAATGGAATATAGTTCTCTCCCTCTCAATTCCTCATGCCTTAAATGTATCCAAAGGGTTCCTTATATAGCTCTTCAATGGGGTAATGAAAGGTCGAATCTGAGTGATCTCAAGGCATAGGGAAGGCCAGGAGACAAGTGAGTGGGATCCACATCAAGGGAAACTCCAAAAGAATTTGGCCTTTTGCACACATCCCGATGTACGCGGTTTTAAGTTTCAAACCCGCATATATACACAAGAAAGGGTTTAAAAGTCACATATAGCAAATTTTGCATGTTTTTAGGGATGATCTTGGAAACATCAAAGGAACAAAAATGGTCCATGGGGTCTAAGGAGTCTACAGAGGGACATGGAAGGCCATAAAAATGTGATTCACCATGTGTGGTAAAATCAGCTATAACAACTAGAAAGTCTAAAAAAGATTTTTCTAAGTACATTTGCTTTACATGTGATAAAAGAGGACACCTTGCAAGATATTGTCCTAGAAAAAAAGATAGATCTCACAAGAAGAAGGGAAACAATAAAAGACATCATGCTCATGCTGTAGAAGATGATGAGCCTTCCAAGAAGAGAATTAAACAAGAAAGTGATGATTCTTCAAGTGATGAAGAATATGTTTTGATTTCCACTCTCATGGGAAACATCACACATGGAAGCAATGATTGGCTTATAGACAGTGGGGATTCCAAACACATGACGAGATTCAAAGAATAATTTGTGAAACTATGAGAACATGAATCACCCCACAAGGTGAAACTTGGGGATGACTACCAATATCCAATAAAAGGTAGTGGAGAATCCTCCTACAAATTAGACTCTGGAAAGTCTATGAAAATATAGGATGTCCTATTTGTACCAGGACTAAAGAAGAACCTCCTCTCCATCTCTGCATTAGATGCAAAAGGTATAAGAGTTACATTTATACATGGCCAAGTCATCATGTGGCCAAAAGGAAATACTATTGACAATGAAGTAGTAATTGGCGAACAAGAGGGAGGACTACACAAATTAAAGGTCCAACCAGAACAAGCTTTGGTTCATGACTCTGTTATACCAAAATCCTGTCACCGTCATGTGATAAGACCTTTAACATACCTACCTGCCTTGAATCCTAGCCTCTGGAGTGAAGACTAAATGCTTTCTTATCAGTCTGTCATACAAAATCCCAACACCACTCATGCTCCCTTATCCAAGAGAGGTACCCCTATTTGCACCGCTTTTCATCAATTGTCCACAAGCAGTGCCACCACCTGTCACCCTTGGTCCATATGCGGTATTACCAAAAATGCTCTGTCATAGAAGGAGAAGCACGGTACCCAAGGTAAAAACAGAAAAAGAGAAGTTTCTTGAAGCTTCTAGATGATAAGCCTCGATATATCCCTTATCCCTACTACTGTGGGTTGGTTGAGCTCGAGATCCCCCATCCTAGGATCTTAGAGGCCACCTCACCCACTAATTTCTCAACCATCTCTATCCATTAAAGCCCTATAAATATGAGCTCATAGCCATGGTTGAGGAGAGAACATTGAAGGTATTGTTATGCTGTTGAACTGATTCTTGGCCCAAGATCATTTGGAGAGAGCATAGAGAGCTAGAGTCGGAGCTTTTGGGGATGAAGAGTTGGTTTCATGGAGATGCATGTCAAAACTAAAGCTTGGTTGTAAACTTCTTCATATTTCTAATGCAAGTTGATTTTCTGTCCCATATATATTGTTGATGTTTTATTTCAGATATATATTGCTAGATTCCTTAGTCACTAGCATAGATTAGTAGATCATATTCTGGTTGCTTTGATATGTTTTGTGTTGAACTCTTTTGCAGGTACACAGGTGAACTATCAAAGCCTTGTATTCCAGATATCTATAGCATCTAGGGAGAGTTAACAACCTCTATGGTCTATTTTTTCTGGATCTGAACCATTCAGACCAGTGGAACACCTTGCTGTCCATAGGAGGTGAGATATTCCAATCAACAAATCTAGTGACTTCGCTGGCGAGTAGTTGTATTCAGTTGTTCTGATCATCCTCAATCTGCAACTCTTGTCTGAATCCAGACTCCATTTTCTTCAAATCTTTACAATCATATCTACTTTCTGATTTGTATTATTTGCGTTTGAAATTTCCATATCTATTTAGATCTGAGTTATTTCGGTTTTTTATGCTCTGTTACCATATTCAATTCGAAGGTATTCACCTTGATCTAGTCTGTTTTTTATATGATCCATTGTTCTCTTTCTATTTTGGATATCTACTGGGAACCGTGGAAATTATTTGTGCAAGGAGTGGTGCCACCGCCTGAAAACAGTGGACAATAAGCAGTGCCACTACCTGTATCCAGTTAGCGAGGAGCGGTGCTACTTTGGAAACGCTCTTACAACACCTGCGAAGCACGGTACCAGGTAGGCATTAGTCCAAAACTCTTTTTCCTCATTTTTCTTTGTAAAAAATTGGAATTTTCATTGCTTTCAATTCTGTTATCAGGCTTATGTTATTGAATCTGATGTGTGCGGCTTGCTGCTTTGATGGTTTAAGATTGATTTTGAGTGGAATTTCAAAAATTTGTTTAGTCTTTTTTATTGTTCATCCGCTTCTTGCTTGTTGATTTTGTTTAAAGAAGGATTTATTGTGTTCTAAAAGTTAGGGTGCTCATTGTTGGAGCAGGGTCCTGTAGCTACAGAAGAAGCTTCCAGTTAGCGGATAGACAGTTTTGGCGGAGAGGAGATAAGGTAGAGCTATGACGCTGTAGCATGTTTCTAGCTGTAGATCAGAGTCAGAAACCATGACTTTTAGGACAGAGAAGTCAAGGAGACGACATTACCTAAGCGGCCAAGAAGAGAGAGCTCACCCACTACATTGAAGGCAGCTGCGAAGATAGGAGGGCTCAGCTACCCTCATAAAGGAAAAGGAGCAATGAGGCCGAGGTATTGAAGATGAAGGATAGAAGCAGGGAAGCGGTGCACAGTACCCATGGTCAGCACCGGGAAGCATGGAAGACTACAGAGAGCTGTGGTGTGACGAAAAGTGGCTACCTTAAGTACAGATATGCCGACTGTCACTAGTTAGGGTTTTGGGTTACTGTTGGGACAGGCCCACAGTGTTGTAATAGCGAGACCTTCGGGCCACCTATAAAGGGATATATTTTTTATTGTAAAAGGGTTCGTTCGGTTGTTAGTCGTTGGTTTTATTAGTAGACAAGTTGTAGAATCCGAGCTCTAGTTCTGTCATTAACTGTAGTTATCTTACTGTAACCAGTAGCTGGCTCATTGAGCGTGCATGTAATTATCCGCAGGGATCGACAGAGAGGGAAGAGTATATTGTAAGAGGTGAAATATAGAGTAGAAAAGAGATCTAAGAGAGAAGGGCTCCAGGCTATGTGTGGAGTTACCCAGAAGATCTCGAGCTGCATATGCGGTGCAGCAGAACTGTGTTTACCTTCCCCTGAGCTATAATAGAAACACAGTTCTGTGGACGTAACTTCCATCCTGGAGGTGAACCACGTTAAAATCGTGTGTTATGTGATTGATTTATGTGTTGTGCTTATTTGTTGCATCTATCAGTTATCACATGGGCCTTGTTTGCAGTTTAATGTATGTATGCGTTATTCAGTTTACTGCACTATAGAAGATAAATTCAAGTTGAATTCCATAAGTATTTTTTGTAAGAGTTTATCTACATTTCACCACAGATAGTTAAGATTCGCAGAGTTAAGCAACCTTGTATATTGAGTCCCGTAAGTCGGAATGAGTAGCACTGAGCACGCTGAGCCACAGCAGTAGGATATCGCAAGGAGGCGATATCGCACCAGCAGAGGAGCTGTGGTGCGCTGCGGTTGAGAATCAGCGTAGGAAGGATTTACGCGTTTCCTGAGGCGTGGCGATGCAATAAGGACTAGATTCATCGCAAGTAAGAGAAAGTTTCACGTCGCAGACATAGAAAGATCTCGTAGGCCAGAAGAGCTGCGAGACACCCAGGCTGCCACAGAACCTGGTCCAAGACACTTGAGTCCTTGGCCAACCCATTAGAATCACTTCGGGTGAGACTTCAGGCTTCTCTGCGGTCTGTCGCCGAAAGGGCCAGTGAGCTAGGGGTGTTGTTGGTTAAATACAGTAAACCTGGGTCTGCCCAGCAACCAACAAATGGTTCCGTTGTGGGTTTTGAACAATCTAAGCATTGATGTTCTGGTGGCGGCCTACTAGAGACAAACTCAATGAGTGGGTTTGGTCTAACCAGAAAGAGTTTTCCGAATGAGAGAACATGAGTCCTAAACTGAGTACAGAGGCCTGGTTACAAAAACATATCGTTACAGACCTTCATGCGATATTTTTTGCGACCTTTGGGAACGAGCTTTACGACTGGTTATCAAAGTTGACTGATACGAGCATATTCAAGAAGAAAAGAGACATTATCTGGACACCGGAGCTGATTCAGACCGTGAAGAACCTTGATAATCCCCTTACAAGGACAGTAGACTTCTGGCTTATGAGTGTGCTAGAAGGCTTCGTCACAGAGTTTGCAGTTGACCAAAGACAAAGCTTCAGCGAGGCTGAGCGCTACTTCTTCAAAGGATATCGCGGTAAGTACCTAAAATATTTAAACTTGTCCATTAAGATGTTATTACATGAAAAAGGAACAATGGATCTAGTTTCAGATGAATAAGTAAAGATAGTAATGTCACAAGAGTTTGAAAGTGATTTTGATGACATTGGACATACACGTAGTGGAAAGAAATATAAAGTAGATTTCAGATCTCCCATATTTGAAGACAGTTCAGATAATACTAGACAACAGAGTCATAGTACCACAGAAGGAACAGAGGGGGGTATCCCTTACCACCCTTATACCCCACAGAAACAGACCGGGACTCAAAACAATCCCGTAGGAACTCCATCCAGTAGCTTGCAGACAATACCTACCACCGCTACATCACCTTCACCTATACCGCCGAGTGGTAGTAACGCAGTAAATCAACATCCACCATGTAGAAATAGAATGGGGGATGATATGAAGCTACCTATCTTTAATGGAACAGGGGCAGAGGACCCAGAGCAACATTGGTTTCTCTGTGAAGCCATGTGGACCATTAAAACCATCAATGACGATAACATTAAACTTGTATAGTTGGTCACCACACTAAGAGATCAAGCCTTCACATGGTATATGAAGTATACCACAGTACCTAGGACACTTGTCCAGATCAAGACCACCATGATTAAAGAGTTTAAGAAACCTAAGTTTGATTCAGAGTGCATTACAGAGCTCAAAGACATCAAACAGTTACCTACAGAGTCAGTGTGGGACTTTGATCAGAAATTCAAAGCCCTTATAGACCAATTCAGCTTTGAGTTTGCGCCAGAGCAGCATAAAGAATGGTTTATTGCAGCGTTGCTCCCTCACATCAGACTGCCATTAATGCAGCAGAAAATCCAGACGCAGGATGACGCGTTGGAGATGGCAATGAAACTAGAGGCTTCACCTCTAGCGGAAACCAGCAAAGGTATGACAAATCTACAAAACCAGTTGGCTAATCTCACGTTACAGTTGTATGAGCTTAAGAAAGTAAAAGAGGTTGCGCAAGACATATGGTGCGTAAGGTGTAAAGCACAAGTCCATACTAAAGACAACTGCCCATTCTTTGTAGAATATCTAGCAATAGGGGCTCCAAACCCCTTACCACAGACCCACGGGCCGTGGTGTGAAATATGCAAAACAAGAGGACATCTACCTCACCAGTGCCCTCTACTTCAGAAGTACGTGCAGACACCTAAGAACTTATACTGTGTCTTCTGCAAGTCTGTAGGCCATGATGAACATGATTGCCAATCCTATGATCTCATGGTCGGAGCAAAGCAAGCCTTGTACAGAGTCCAATCAGAAACACAGGGTCCAGCAGCAGGACCACAGCATGATCCGGCTTATAGTGGACATGGAGGAGGATTTAGAGGAAGAGGACGTGGAGGAGGCTTTGGCCATGGAGAAGGATTTGGTCGTGGTCATGGACCAGTTACTTGCTACAACTGTGGAGTTGTAGGACATTATGCTAGAGACTATCAGAGTCCCACCACCACATGTAACTATTGCAAATCTTATGATCACACTATAGAGGAGTGTCCTACCTTGATAGCTAAGATCAGAGAACCTAATCCAGCAGCACACCAGAACATCCAGCTTATTGCTGCTGAGCAGGAAGAGCCAGAACTAAGAGTCAACATTGTGACTCACAGTAGTGTTTCGACCAGTGAGACATCGCAGGATACTGAAAAGAACACAGGTCAGGAGTGGGTGCGCAGAGCTCCTAACAAAGCAACACCACTGGACCTACAAAAGAATAAACAAACATTTCAGGAAGCTAAGACTTTCTTTGATGACCCTATGCAATCAGTATCGCAGGTACCGCCATCTAGGTGCATACCGCAACAATCACCCTGTGGCGTTAGCCCTGTACAGATATCACAGGCTACCACGTCGAGTACATGCGATGAGGATGAGATGACATGAAGTGTACAATCCTTCCTATGGAGTTGTTTAAAACTCGTGAGAAATGAGCAAGCTATTGGAGAACTTCAGCGCATCATAGATCAGTGTCAACCATATTCTTCCGTGAGCAGTACACAACGTGCTGTTCATAATATTACGGGACATACAAGAAACGGAAGAGAGATGCGACTCACAGCATAGGTTGGAGAATTTGAAATGGATGAGGTGATCCTAGATCTAGGATCAGACGTAAATGTTCTGACTAAGCAGACATGGGAACAGATGGGTAGCCCTAAGTTATCCAGATCACCTATTCATCTGAGATTAGCTAATCAGCAGCGGGTATCACCCTTGGGTCGATTATCGCAGGTGCCAGTTGACATTGACGGAGTTCGAAGCTTTGCGGACTTTGAAGTTATAGAAATCATTGGCGATAGTAGACCATATCCAGCACTACTAGGCATTGATTGGGTGATCGGTAACATGGCCGTTATCGACCTAAAGAGAAGACAAATGACCTTTGAGGACGTGCAGATCTGGGTCATCGCACCGTTGGATCCTTTTCAAGGTCGTATATATATTGAACCTATCCGAGCAGAGGAAGAGGCACGTAACATAGAGAGTCTCTATCAGATGACCACAAACCAGAGCGACTACATCAATCCGACCGTAGAAGGGAACATTAGTTGGCGATGCGACAGCTCATGCACATCAGATTCAGATGTTGGTCTAGAGAACTGGCAGAATAGACTTCACGAAGTTTTAGCGCGCAGATGCGCATACTTGACTAAATCACTGTGATGGATTGGCGCAGAGATCAATGAGATTCCATCGTTTCATGGTCTAACAGATATCCAGAACTTTCTCAAACAGTTTGAACAACAAATTCCTCACGAGCAGAGGATCGCAGCTATGGACCTTGCAGTACGAGCCACACCTGCAAGATGGTGGTATGCATATAAAGAGAATATCACATCATGGGATGATATTAAGAGACTGATGGCGATCAGATTTTCTATCGACAGAGAGCATGTCCAGCAGAAATATACAGGAGAAAGTGACCCCAGGACACATATTCAGACATGTGAACAGAATTGGTCGGACATTCCCGAGGATGAATGGGTTCACCGATTCATTCACACTTTCGACACAGTTCCAAGGAACTGGTATACAGAGACTGAACTACGCAAGGGAACAACTACATGGCCACTTATGATAGACAGATTTCTACTCACCTTCGCTTTTGAATCTAAGTATCCAAGTGTTGACCAGGCCCTAGATATAATAAATATCAAGATATTTGAGGATTGTACCCTATCAGTACAGACTCAGCCTGAGTGGGCCCTTCAGCTAAAAGATGTGTTTGAGTGCTATAAATTTGAAGCAGAACTAGAGGACGAGGATGAGGATCCTCGCAACACCAACATTCTGGAGTCAGAAGGGAATCACGATGTTAAGGGACCACAGTTATAAATTCCAGTAATCATAGAGCCGATCAAGATTAAAAAGATCAATATTGGCACAGAAACAGAACCAAAGTTTGCCTCTATTGGAGACTATTGGAACGATGAAACAGTCGGACAAATTGCAGACTTGCTACATGACTATCAGGACCTATTTCCCACCAAGTTCACAGAGATGAAGAGAATAGTCATAGACCTAGGAGTAACGAGGATACCATTGAAGGAGGATGCTAGACCAGTCAAGCAATGTCCATATAGATAAAATTCCCCGCTACAAAGAAAAAGTTAAGGATGACATCGATAAGATGCTAGCAGCAGGCATCATTGAGCCCGTAGAAGAGAGTGAATGGGTTAGTCCCATGGTTGTACAAGAAAAGCAAACTAAAGGAGACATCAGGATCTGTGTTAATCTATGTAAACTCAATGATGCATTACTTCATGATCCATTTCCGACACAGTTCACTGATGAGGTGTTAGACAACGTGGGAGGACAGGAGGTCTACTCCTTCACTAATGGCTTTTCAGGATATCACCAGATCAGAGTCCATCCAGAAGATCAATCCAAGACCACCTTTGCAACAGAATAGGGCTCATTCCAGTATACGGTAATGCCCTTTGGTCTTAAAAATGCACCAGCTATCTTTTCTAGAGTAGTAGTTGCTGTATTTAAAGAATACATCCATAAATTCCTAGAATTTTATTTTGATGATTGGACTGTATTTGGACTAATTGACAAGCAAATAGGAGATTTAAGACTGATGTTAGAGAAATGTAGGCAGTACCAGATTTCTCTAAACTTGAAGAAATGTATATTTTGTGCGCCATTTGATATTTTGTTGGGTCACATTGTTTGCAGACAAGGCTTCATGGTAGATCCCGCAAATATCGTCATCATTGTAAATCTTCCAGCACCCAACTCAGTAAAGAAACTGAGAACAGTACTTGGTCATACCGGGTACTACAGAAATTTCATCAAGGGCTATGCAAAGATTACAGCACCAATGGAGAAATTGTTAAAGAAAGATGTAAGATTCCTATGGAACGAGGAATGTCAGCAGAACCTAGACACACTTAAAGAGAATATGGTTATAGCGCCCATCCTAGTATTTCCAGACTGCACTAAGCCATTTCATGTACATGTGGATGCATTAGGCATCGCACTAGGGGTTGTTTTAATGCAACCAGGAGAAAGGGATATTGATCATCCTATCGCATATTCCAGCAGAAAGCTATCGACAGCAGAAAATAACTACACCACGACAGAAAGAGAAGGCTTAGCTATGGTGTACATGCTGCAGAAGTTCAGGCACTACCTATTGGGTGCCTCGTTCAAGATGTTTACTGACCATTCCGCATTGAAGTATCTGGTCAATAAGCCAATGTTAGGGGGGAGAATCTGCAGATGGTTACTCCTCTTTCAGGAGTATGATTTTGAAATCATTGTAAAACTAGGAAGATTGAACGCCGGACCTGATCATCTGTCACGGATAGACTTAGGAGAAGAGCCAAGTAACCTAGAGGACAATTTGCCGGATGCGCAGTTGTTTTCTATCCAGATTACAGACGACTACTATGCTGATATCATTCAATTTATCACTACAGGATTAGTCCTTGATGATTTTACTAAGAAGAAAAAGAAGTAGTTGGTTGTTAAAGCAGCAGACTTCACCCTGATCGTAGGACAGTTATACAAGCTAGGTCCAAATGAAGTCCTGCGCAGATGTGTGATGCAGCATGAAAAAGACGCTATCATCAGAGAGGCACATTCATGAACCGCGGGAGGTCATTTCGCAGGAAATCCAACTGCGCAAAAAATCCTAGCTGCAGGATTATGGTGGCCTACATTGCATAAGGACACTAAGGAATTTTGCAAATGCTGCGATATTTTCCAGAGGGTAGGAAAACCCTCGCGACAAGATGAAATGCCGCTGTGACCGCTGGTTATGCTGCGCCCATTTGACAAGTGGGCTATAGACTTTGTGGGTCCTATCAACCCACCAAAAAAATGCACTGGTGCGAGATATATCATCACTGGCATAGAGTACCTCACCAAGTGGGCAGAAGCCAAAGCAGTAAGAAATTGTGATGCTGCTACAGCCGCACAGTTCCTTTTTGAAAACATCATCAATAGATTTGGATGCCCAGTAATTTTGATGAGCGACCAAGGCACACATTTCTTAAACCACACCATTGAGGCCTTGATGGAATAATTTCAAATTCAGCACCATAAGAGCACTCCCTACCACCCACAGGCTAATGGTATAGTGGAGGCCTTTAACAAGATTCTAGAAAACGCTCTTACGAAGATCTGCAACACCCAAAGGAATGATTGGGACCTTAGAGTTAACGCTGTATTATGGGCGTATAGGACCACATGCAAGAAACTTACAAGACACGCACCTTTAAACTTGGTGTATGGACAGGAGGCTGTTATGCCTATGGAGTATATTCTTCCCAGTTTAAGAATCGCTCAGATCACCGGGATGGCTGATACAGACATAGTGGATGAAAGGCTAGCACAGATGCTTGCCTTGGAGGAAGATAGATTCATCACTGGATTCCATTAGAAAGTGCAGAAGGCACGAGAAAAATCTTGGCATGACAGACACATCAAGAGTAAGACCTTTCAAATCGAAGACCTAGTACTCCTCTACGACAGTAAGTTTATTAAGTTTCCAGGGAAGTTCAAGACACATTGGCTGGGGCCATATCAGATACAGCAAGTTACAGAGGGAGGTGTCGTTTAGCTCAGGAAACTGAATGGGGAGCTTCTTCCCACATTTATTAATGGCAGTAGGCTTAAGATCTATAGTGATAGCCACTCCACCTCTCATCCCTAGCCTAGACAGCTTACGGTGGTGTAGATGTCCAGTGTAGTTGAAAGGAGGCATCGCACCAGGAACTAGTCTACACCGACAATTATTCTAAGTATGGGGAATCGCATAAGGACGGTTCATTTTTCGCAAGTCGTCAGTGGCTTGCGGTTAATAATAAAAAATAAAAAATAAAAAAAGAGCGCTTAAGTTTGTGTTGAGCAGAGGATGCGGTGTTGCATCGTAGCGAGGCGATGTCTCTCCATGCCACGTACCCGCTTTTGCAAAGAAACAGAGGGCTAGTCAAGTCACCTTCTGATAGGCAGTTAATGAAGAAATGACCGGTATATCTTACCATGGATTTGGCAGCAGTGTAATCAATTTTCCAGATTTGGTAAATATTCGACGAGACCGGCGCCTGAACACACACTTCAAGGGAAATTTGATCGGATTTCAGCATTTATTAAGGATCAGATGACGGGTGAGGTCTTGTCCATGCAATTAATACGACTGATGGGTTCAGAGGAATCTTCCTCTTCCCCTGTCACTCTTTAGAAATTCGCTGCAATTTCCACACAAAATCTTTTGCACATAAATAAATTGATGTTTATTTCTTTTTCCATTTTTCCTTTACGCTTGATTTTTTTTTTTAGAATCTGTGCAAGAATTTACTTAAGGAGTAATGGTCATGATCGGACCTGAAAACCATGAACACCTATTGTAATTTTATGCTTTTTGAAAGAGATCCTTACAGAAGAAAATTTTGGATGATGAACAGTTCGGTGCAGCTGAAACTCTACAAAATTTGCATATTTCTTAGCCTTGTCGCAGCTGCAACACCATAGAAACCTTGTCTATTTTTCCTCTTTTGTAGCTACAACACCATAGAAACCTGCCTACTTTTCTGTTTCATCACAACTACAACACTGTAAAAACCTTTCCTATTTTTCCCGTTTCACAACTGCAACACCATAGAACCCTACCTAGTTTTTTGTTCCATCGCAGCTGCAACACCATAAAAAACTTACCTATTTTTCCTGTTTCACAGCTGCAACACCGTAAAACCCATCTTACTTTTCTATTCCATCGTAGCTACAAGATCGTAAGATATTTCCATTTTCCATTTCTTGCAGCTGCAACTCCGTAAAATACGAGACATTTTCTCATTTGTCGTAGTTGCAACTCCATCAAAAATTTTCCTACTTTTACCCTTTCGAGCGGCGACTCTGCTAATTTGGCTGATTTTTCCTATGGCTTGTGGCTACAACTCCTCCATAGTTTTCCACATTTGGGATGCAACTCCTTCAATTTCATCCAGAATTTCTGCCGCCCATGATTTTGTTGATTCTGACTCACTTCACAGCTTTAATTATGATTCTGTCAAGATCGACAAGACAACTTTTGGTTCGTCGAGAGAAGGATCATAGTGGCACACGCAAAATAATATTTAAAGTTGAAGGCAGCATTGACACGCTGTATTACTTTGGGAATTCATGGTTCATCCCATAATTATTAAGGTACGGTTCTGGTTATTTACATGATTAAGCATTAAGCAGATTTGATAGATTTAATCATACCTACCTTTTTATACCTGTCGTTACACCTGTACTTTGTTAACTACCCATTCCCATGATCTAATGGCCACTCAAACTTATTTCACAACCGCCACCATTTCCTAATTTGGGGAAAATTCTTACCAATGATTCTATGCTCACTATTGTCTTAACTTTCCAAATTTTCCCAACTCCAACCTTCGTTGTTTGTGCATGTCCTGTGCTGAAACCTCCATTATCGGAGCCTGCAATTTGCTAATCTATTACTAGAATTTGGAAAGAAGGATAACATGGGTATCTCGGCCTGGCATGAACCTCCAAACATGCAGGAATTGGGAAAGAATGCTGAATTTTTTGCTATCTTCGAAGCCGCAACTCGGACCGTGTTTTTCCAACGTATCATTGGTTTTCATCGTGAAACTACTCTATAGTTTGCTTTAAATCTTATAGAAACCCACTCGGAGGTCATGGGTTTGCAGATAGAATTTTTTGAGGCGATTGTAGTGGAGGTTACCAGCCTCCTGCGGGTCGGAAGAGCTTGTTTTGGAAGAAGAACTCCCAATGTCACCATAGTACAATACTTTTTGGTGGCAGGTGAACAATTGCATCCATCAAGGCGGGGAATAGAATTACAACCATTTCCTCACCCATGGGATCAAGTGGTCGTCTTCCTCAAAAAATATATCACATACGGAGTTAGGTACCAGAATGTCTATTATTCTGAGTTTCCACTGTTGTCTTATTTATGCCATGGAAATATACTTAATGTTCCATTTTTTCTATTTAAAGACCTATATCACATGGTGAGATTTTTTAGATCAGCTGAGCATCCATATTCTTCCCTTACCCATCACAGCCTCATTAAAATTTTAATCTTAAGGTCCTTAGCTCAAAGAAATCAAACATGGGAACAATTTACTGGCCAACCTCAGATAGCCCAGGTANGGAGGGGGGGGGAGTTGAGACAGGATCAGAAGAAGAGAAAGAATCAGTAGAGGATGTAGCAATAGTAAACCCTATGGAGGAGATAGAAAACCTGGGAGCTCCAGCAGCTGAAGGTGAAGCTGGAGCAGCATTGGATGTTGCGACAGTTGAAGCTGAAGCTATGGGAGCTGTGATGACAAAAGAGAACATAGAGGTCCTCACCATCAAATCCTCTCCTGAGTGGAGGGGAACTTTAATTGAAGAAGAAACATAAATGGAAGAGGATAGAGGGGATGCTGAAATAGGAAATATTCCTTCTACATCAACTGTAGGGTTGTAAACCCTTGTACCTTGAAGGAAGAGGAGAAGGTCAAGAGAAGAAATACAAGCATCTAGACCAGTGAGAAGAAGGAGAATGATATCAGTCATAGCAGCTGAAGCAGTGCGAGGAAAATGGGAAGATATTAAAGCAAACATTGAATTTTCCATTTTGAGACCGAAGACAAACAATGCTCCATAGGAGCCTATTGCAAACGAACCTCAAATTGAGGGGATTTTGTATGAAAATGGTCTACTGAAGGAAGAAGTGTAATTTCTTCGAAAATAATTGGATAATTGGAAGGAGGTATGTAAGAAATAGGTAGAGAAAAGGATACACACACTAGTAGAAGCTGCAAACCAGTTAGAAGGATCATCTCTCACTAAGGAGGATGAAGAAGTGGAGAAAGTATTCTTCCCTGCATGTGGGGAAATTTTTAGTCAATCAGTTTAAACAGTCATAGTGCATCCATTTGGGACCCAAAATCCTGCACCAACAGCTGAAGAAGAATAAGAAGCACCTGATGCAGAATTAAGGAAAGAAGATGAACCAGAAGTAGGACTAATCCTTAATATAGAATTGGAAGAAGCTGAGCAATTACAGCCTCAGCTACCAAAATTGATGGATCAGACTAACAAAGGGAATATTGAAGCCAAGCAGGGTGTTGTCAAACAAGAACCAACACCTTCAGAAATGTTTGTTGAAAATACCATTCAAGAAGAAGCAGATAAACCAAAGATTTAGGTAATTCCTAACCCAAACTTAGAATTTTTTATTGTGACCCCAGAACCATCTCAGGATACCGATCTAATAGAGGATTCCCAGCAATAGGAATATATTGAAGTCAATCAAGATGTTGCTACACAAGAACCGACATTCCTAGAAATCCTTGCTGAAAATCCATTTCAACAAAGAACAACATATCATGAGGTGGACATAATCCCTGATGTGGAGCTGGGAGAAGATGAACAGATGCAGTCACATTCATCAGGGGATACTGAGATATTTGGGGAATATTTTCATCTTTTGAGAGATATGGAGTAACTCAAGAGAAATTCCAACAGCATGAATAAATGGGGGGATAGGACGCTGATACACAAGAACCATTAGTCTTGCATCTCCCTATCAAATCCATGACTGAAATCCAAGTAGTTGTAGTTGGGACTCAGGAAGATGTGGAAATTGAAATTCAGGAAGAAGTTGTTACACAAGAACCAACATCTTCACAATTGAATGTTGAAGTTGTTGAAGGAGAGTTGCATGGAAAGGATGTTTTCACACAAGAACCAGTACCCTTAGAATTAATGGCAGAAGTACCCACATAGGCTGAAGTTGTTGAAGGGGAAGTTCAAAATGAATATGATGTTACACAAGAACCAGCATCCCCAAGAGTAGTTGCAGAAGTACCTATGCAAACAGAGACTACTGAAACCTTGATAGAAGAAGAAGTTGTTACACCCCCAGTGCAGAATGCTCAAGCTGAAACATCAGATGGCAAGGTATGCACTCAATTTTCCTATAACTTTGTCAATATGGACTCTGATGATGAGGAAAATGCAAGAGATGAAAGAATCCACGGGCTAATCAAAGAGCTCTCACTGTTAAAAATAGAAGTGAAGAAATGGAAGAGGCGGGTGGAAAAGTATCAAGAAGGAATGATTCCCCTCGTTGATCATGAGAATACTATCAGAGATTTGAGGGAAAAATGGGTAGAAGAATTTATGTTCTAGAAATTACAATGCGAAGGGGTACAGAAAGAATTGAAGGAACTGAAAATTTTCAAATCTATGCAGGTGGAGAAGGACCAACTGTGTACTCTTTCCCAAGAATTTTTAAGCACCAGAGAGCCATCTCCTTCTTATCCTGTGTTTTGGTTTGAACAATTTATTTGGTTTAAATTGAAAGCAATGAAGGAGAGGAGGCCCTATGAAATGGAAACCTCATCCCAGTTTCTAAAAACTTTTATGGAAAATAATTTCGTGGAGAAGAACCTGATTTGTGAAATTTACCTACATGAAATGGCTTGTCCCTTGGACCAGCATTCTAACCCTACCCCTTACCTAGGAGATGTTAAAATAAGGGATTTTTCCTCCTTTGTCAACAATCATGTGCAGTGGAAGAGATATTTCTAGACCTATTCTCACAATAAGGCTAACACTAATATTTGGGTTCGAAGAAAGAATTAATCTCCTTGCCTTCTGCTTGATCTACAATGGAAAAGGCTTACATATTCCATCAAGACCCAGCAGATAGTTGAACATAAAGAAAGGGTCATCTCTAAGTGTGTCAGCCAAATTACCATGTAGAAACAATCAGCTCTAGAAGGCAGTAAGCATAGATGGCAGGCTACTCCTTTATCATTCAAGAATAGGGACCCTTATTGTTTTAGGAACTTTAAACATGCTCTTTCGAGGGTTGAGGGATATGTGGACTATATAAGGAAGTGTGGATCCAATTGGCTGGGACTCAAGTTCAAATTTCCTGTCATTTGGTCGCCAGCAAAAATGTACAGGGAATATTTCTTTTTTACAAAGGCAGAAGAGGAGCAGTGTTGGAGATATTGGGTTTCCTACAATGGATTTCTAGAAGCATAGGGATCACCTGAACTCCCTTATAACTTTTCCTCTCTCCATGAACAAAAGTACAATTCCAGATTCAGATTCAGACTAATGGATGTTGTTGCATAGGGACATGCAACAGGACAGTTGGGGGGAGATGTTGGGCCCATAAATGAGCCCTTTTTTACCATACTCACTATACCATTTTTTCCTTATCTTACCCCATTTTTATGCACCAAACAGATGTTCTTCCTTCATTGGATCCCTAATTCCTTATAGGTATGATTACTTCTTGTTTTATATTATTAATACTTATGATTGTTATAAACAGGGCTTTACCTCTTGAATTATGCTAACAAATTGAGATTTTTTGAAGATAGTTCAAGATGTGAAGGATACAGGTGCATCAGGCCAAGTGGTTTCTAGAAGAGATAAACATCCATTTCCATTTATGCCCACAAAATCCATCTTTACAAGTTAAATGCAGTCAAATATCCTCATTCCATGCAAGCTGCAACAAGTAAGGCTCCAATAGACTCAGCCTCAGCAGCACGTCATTATTCAAGGGTAGCTACAACTGACGGAGTATCTCTTAATTGGGTTTTGTTACTTCATTATCAGCTCGTGCAATACAATTCCTATATTCCTTGCTTCTATTTCTCCCACAACTATAACAATGCATTGTAATAGGGAAGCCTGAAGATCGTAGATCTTCATGGCTGCCCGATATTAGTGGGTAGAAGTTATGAAGATTGATGTATAAATATTAGGAATTATTCAGAGCCGAGGGTTGGAAAATAATTTATTATATTGTATAAGTTGTGACAGATATTGTACTTTCATTCCATTATCTAATACAAGGAGCAGGATTCTTCAAATTTATGTGTTTTAACTTGTGTTAGCCTTCGTCGTCTCTGTTCGAAGGCTGGGCCCACCTTCCCACAGATATTTCCTATTTAATTAAGTATTTGTCTTTTCTGGCGTGTGGTTTGGATGTTAAATTAGATGCATTCTTTTATAAAAGATGCAACAGTAGTCATTCACTATTTGTTTCCTTGAATGATCAGTAATTCCATTTCCTATAAGCTGCAGCAGACTGGTGTGACAAAAGACTATGTAGATTAATTTTCCTTATGCACTTGTGTGATAGCTATAACAGCCAAGCTCATCCCTAATTTCTTTCAATTGTTGTCTTTCTTGAGTTTTACTAATTTAGTCCATTTACAGTTATAATTGTTGGGTTCACTTTCTGCATTTTTTATTCTTAGATTAAGTTGGATTGAGATAGTTATAATGGATCTTCATATGGCTTGGAAGATTGGGATTTAACTTTCTACAAAAGTAAGTCTAGATGTTTATTTCCTGAATATTTTATTTCTAGATCAAAGTTGTAGGAAGGTAATTATAATTATGCATTCTTAGGAAGGTAATTTAGATTAAGTTAATCATGGGAAGAGTCGGGTTGAACAGATAGGTAGTATATTTTATTTAACAGTATTATCTACTTAGTGTTTAAGCATAGACAGTGTAAATTATCTTTGCAATAAAAATACTTTCCTAGGTTGACAATTTATATTGAACATTCTATATGTTGGCTTTAATTAACAGGAATATAGAGTGCCCAACAATGTTCACATTTTTTCTTATATTAGTTATCCCATGCTTCGTTCTACATTTTTCATCTTAGATTAGTTGCATGGCATATATTGCATTTAAAAACCCTAAATGGTGGATTGGTTTAGAGTCGGTAAAACCTCAAAACCATAATAGTTTTCAAGCCATAATCTGGATGGTTTCCCTATTCCAAATGTTGTTGGGTCTAATTGGGACCTTGCACTAGGGGAAAATTGTATTGCTACACAGGGTGAATTCCACCATGTCAATAGTATGTTATATTTTTTTTCGATAACTTAATGTTTTTTTATTGATGTTGCAATGAAAAGAGTGTATGCATGAATACTCATATATTGTTTGGCTAAATGAATTCTTTGTTAAGGAGTACATATAAGAAGTAGATTGTCTTGGATATGGTGGAATGAACGTAATTCCATAATGAATACTGATTACTACTACCTACAAATTCCAAGAATTATGAGAAGTATCTCATCGTTGTGGACATCTAATTTATGTATGAAACAAAGCCAAAAAAAATTATGATATCATGGTAAGTGTATTTTTATAATATAGGTGATATGACATATCTATTTGGTGGGGATAGATGAAGGTTTCTATAAGTTATAAAGCATAGAAAGGATGCTACTGTGATGAAATTGGACCCTACAATATTCCCTAATTTCCTTGAGTTTTTGTTCGTAATAGGTTACCAATGGGACACCCTAAGAATAGATCCCCATAAGTCTATGTTATTATTGCATTCGAAATATTATGCAAGATAGATAACCCAAGGTACTGTACTATGGAGAAGGGGATTCCTAAGCTTAGAAGGGGGAGTGGCTATAAGAAGGAGGCCAATAGATTGAATATACTATTAGGTATTCATGTTATATGCTCGTTGGGATAAAGAAGGAATTATATATTTTGGTTTGTCAAACAAGACAATGGGTTGAACCTCATCCATCATATCCTTATGAAAAAAATATATATTCATATAGATAAGTATTGTGCTTATTTTAATTTTTTATCTTTTTTTATTGTAAAAATTCTAAAGCCTTGATGTCATAAGGAATTTCATAAACTAGCTAAGGGTCTAGGCACATAATTAACCTCACAAATAATTGCAGAGATTTAGCATAAAGAGAGAAGAAGAGGAATTAATGAATAGACATTAATGAATGATCAATAAATGATAATTGATATTATTACATAGGTAATACATCCTTATAAAAAAAAATACAGTTTATGGAAGACAACTCATTCTAGCTCATAAATAAGACTTACTAATTCTGATAAACTCCCATAGGTGACTAAAGCACTTTCCTAATATATCAAGGACCTCATGAATTAGAAATAGCATTAGTGAGTGATGATAAGTGAAGGAAAGAATTGATTCTCCTGGAATATGGAGATAAAATAATGGAGGATGGGTTGGCAGCAAAAGCTGTCAATTTCCTAGTTAACTAGCTTTACCTTATCCATAGAAAATCTGGATAAAAGCAGAATAAGGAAGAATCTCTAAGAAAGCACAGTTACGAATTATGGGATTCAATAAAGTGGTCAATATCAAATTGTAATCAGAATTAAATCATTCTTGTTTTATATATGGAAATTGTTGACTTTGTAGTTCAAGTGGATGCCAACTATCTAGGCTAGTGGGTAGGAAATTAATCAAAATTGATTAATTATTTTATCCTAAGTTGTGAGTGTGTTTATAATATTCCAACACCCCCATTTCAGTTTTAATTTATGATTATAGCTCTTAAATAATTATAAATATAGATGCATATAGGGCCTAGAAACAAGGCTATGGTCACCCTTTTAAAATTTATCTTGTCCAAATAACTTAGGAAAGAGGCAAAACCACATGGGTAAAATCCTCCCTCAAGAAAGGACATGAAAAGCAATACCAAAAATGTTTAACTACTGGTGTTGTTGCTTCTCCAAACTAAGTGTTGATGTCTGGAGGAATATTCTTCTTCAGAAGAAGATAATTTTTCTCACCTAGATAAAAAAACATAAACAAATGCAGGATGGAAACTGGGACAATGTAGAAGAACTAATATCCAATTATGTGTAAGCAAGACTGAAAGTTCTTGAGACTTGTAATCAGCTCCAAGATTATGAGATGACTTGAAATTTGAACCAATAGATATGAAATCAGCTCAATATAGGTGAAATAACTATCCAATCAAATATATAACTTCTCCATCTTCATTTACATAGAGAGGATATGCGCAAGTGATCATGTGGGAACTAGGAGAGGTCATAAGATCAAGGAGTGTGAATTAAAAGACTCCATGGGTTGATATAACATATAAAGAGTCCAATAAATCACATATAATAATGTCAGTAGACTCATGAGAAGAAAATATATCATCTTCTAGAGCATAAACTAATAAAGAATCCTCTATAGTAGAAGTATGAAAGGATGAAGGAAGGAGATGTTCATAATATTCAAGGATGCTTTGAGGATTAATGTCAAGAACAAAGGAGGAGTTTTTGAATCACATGGGATCAAGTATGGTAAGTGACATGACACTAAGAGGACTTTATTTGGCTAAGCAAACATCCAAGAAGTCACTAGGTTGTGAAAAATCAATGAGAGAGGTATGCACAAAGTGTGAAGGGTATGGCATATGGATCTCAAAATCAACCATAGAAGACATAGAGAACAGTGTATGTGTGAGTGAATAATCAATAGTGGCAATAAAATATCCATTAATTATTTATTTTTCATCACCAATATCACAAGAATACTATTCAGGATCTTCTACTTCAAGAGATACCAAAAAATATGGCTCTTCAATATTTTCTTCTTGATTGAAGAAGGAAGCATTCGAATCAAAGAGGGTAGCAGCAATAGTAATTGTATGAGAAGCTTCTTCATCATGATCAACTTCATCAAGACTATAGAGGCTGAGAAATATTGAGAGAGAGAAACAATTGTGGAGCTAGAGGCACTCTCCACATATCTAGAAGGATCCTCATTGTGCTTTCCAAAAGCTATCAAATATTTTCCATATTTCCTTTGGGTATTCAGCAAATCAATAAAGTAGCACATGCTTGGAGAAATAGCCAGACATATAGCTCCAAATTCTCTATCACGTTCATTTATCCAATTGCTTGTCTCTTCATAATACTATTCACCATATCCAATAGATATCTCATAGAGACCTTGTCTCTTTAGAGATTATATCATTTTCAATTTCCACTATAAATAGCTTGTGAATGGAGAAAGAAGAGGAAACAATACTCTCAAATCCATTCAAATTTGTACCTAGAAAAAAAAATTGCAAATCTAAAAAGGAGGATTGATTAATGATCTCTCAAATCTCTGATGTCATGTAGATCTTTGATATCCTAAGCTCTGATACCATGTATAAATTCTAAAGCATTGGTGGCATAAGGAATTTCATAAACTAGCTAAGGATCTAGGCACACAATTAACCTCACAGAGAAATGCAAAGAATTAGCATAAGGAGAGAAGAAGAGGAATTAATGAACAGACATTAATGAATGATCAATAAATGGTAATTGATATTATTACATAGGTAATACATCCTTATAAAGGAAAATAGAGTTGATGAAAGACAACTCATGCTAGGTGTCTAAAGCACTTTCCTAATCTATGAAGGACCTCACAAATTAGAAATAGCATGAGTGAGTGATGATAAGTGAAGGAAATACTTAGTGATCTTGGAATATAGAGAGAAAATAACGGAGGATGGGTTGGAAACAAAAGCTGTAAGTTTTCTAGTTAACTGGATTTACCTTATCCACATAAAAGTTGTATAAAATAATAGTAAGACAGAATCTACAGGAAAGTGCAATTACTAATTCTGGGAATCAATAAAGTGATCAAGATCAACCCAGAATTGGAATTAAAGAATTCTTGGGTTATAGATGGAAAGTGTTGACTTTGTAGTGCAATTGGATTCAAACTATCTAGGATAGTGGGTAGGAAATTAATCAAAATTGATTAATTATGTTATCCTAAGTTGTGAGTGGGTTTATAATATTCCAAAAAATTTATCAAAGAATAAAAACACATTTTATATTTGAATAAGAATACAAAATGAAATTTTTGAATGCTAGGGAATAGCTTGCATAGAGTTTATAAGTACCAAAAAGTATGCAAATGACCATAAATGCACAATCCTGAATAATATTCCCACAATGTCCTTAAATAGGCATAAGAACATGTCTTCATAAAATATTGAGGCTTGACATATACGGTGATCCAAAGGAAACAAACTCTCAAAAATTAATGTAAGAAAAACCAAATGGTCTATATTTATTCACCTGGTATATGAAAGGAGTTTCAATAACATTTACCATAATTCCATCCTATCCTTAGAAGAGACCCCATCCAAGTGTTCTTCTAGCTATATAAATCCTAAGAATTGTTGGATCCATTTCTTGTACGCTAGATCATGTTGTTTTTTCATATCAATATAGATGTCATTGAAGGAAGTCCACACAAATTGTCTAGATATGTCACGTCCCCAACCCTCTACTCGACAGTGAAGATGTGACTAACATAGTTTCTAGCTCTCTAATCCAGGAAACTAAGTCCCGTGAACATAAATAAAAAAAATTGCATTGAACTTAAACATACACAGATGCATAAATTATTAACATATAGCAGAAGCATTTACATTTCATTCATAGCATTTAACATGTTCATATTAATCAATAAGCACATACACAATTGCAGAGATAAAATAAATAAGAATACTTATCTTGGAAGAAGCTTGTCCCATAACCAGCTACGTCATTGTAATGTTCCACCCAACCATAGGTCAGTGTGCTCATCAATCTCTCAGCAACACGGCCACCCCCGAGCTGGGCATGATTCCCACAAGGAATAAGGGAACACTAGAAGGATTACACGTAGCCAAAGGTACATCAAATTTCATCCAATCCAAATAGAGTTGGGTTTATCACGCTGCAAAGGAGCTGGAAAGGTTGACTGCTAAGCTAATGAGCTCAACCATAGAGCTATGGACACCTGCACCAGATCTATCCTGGCTTCTAAAAAATATACACACCCAACATAAGGAGCATCCCCTTCTCTGCTACACAGTCCCTCGGGATACTCCATCCTTTCTAGTGCTATTCAAGGTGTGCAAAGAAGAAAACTAGCCCCCTAGATCTGTCTGTGAGGTTCCTTCTCACACTAGTTTCTATAAAGCTAGTTTGGACCCCATTTCCACTCCCAAAATGGTTCAGACCAAAACAAAACATGCACACTGTTGGGTGTTATAATGTCTAAATTAATCCACCTATTATTTAATTATCAACCGCGGTTGGTAAGCTTAGAGTTGACACAAAATATATGTGAAGGTAGAGAGTGTCGTGTAAATATTTTAACAAACAAAAGATCGACAGATCTTTCAAAATGAAAAACTAAGTCAAACTTCCTAAAATAGCAATTAAGGTAACTAAACTGACATAAAAGATTAACCAAACAAATAATCTATCTTATAACTTTAGAAAAAAAAATATATAATTAGCAACTTACTTATTTAAAAAGAAAACTAAAGTGCAAGGAAGACTTAACTTATAAGCAACTAGAAAACTTAATAAGGAAAACTTAAATAAAAGAAGCAAGTAGAAAATTTAATAAAGAAAACTTAAATAAAAGAAGCAAGTAGAAAACTTAATATTTAAATATCTTTAGGTTCTGTCCTACAAGTTCTTTCAACAATAACACAATCATAAAAAGACAACCTAAAAACATACTAAGGAAAACACTAAATCTCGCATGCAAACAAATAAATCAATTCAAAAGGAATAGACACAAAACCATACAACCATAAGATAAAATCATAAACAAAACTTAAGAATAACTTAAACTACGTTCAAAGTAAAAGAAGTAAGGAAAATGATAAAACTTTAATAAATAATTAAAAACAACTAAACTTTAACTTAAATGTTAAACAAAAATATTATTTAACTAATACAGACAAAGCATAATTCAAACATCAACAAAACAGGACTGAAAACAATCTTAAAATACATAAAGAACACTAAAAACAAAACTAAATGTTGAATGACAAACTGAACTGTGGGTCTGAAAGGGTGGCTAAATAACAGACTGGACAGGCTGTCCGAATGATAGGCTACACAGTAAAAAATGGTTAAAACTAACCTAAATGAACTAATATTTAGCTGAAGCCATGTAGATGTGATTCTAATGCATTGGAACAGTAAATAAACCTATTTAACAGAAAATTAACCTTAAACTAATTCATGAACAAAAGGACTCATTTGCATATTAAACTAATAAATTAACTAGAAATTAACTTGCATAAATTCAAAACAGAAAAGGAAATAAAAAAATTGAATCTATTCTAAATTCATGAAAACAACTTATTCCATATTCTTAAAAACAAAGACTAGAAGTAATGCTAGAAATGAAAATAACTAGAAACAAAATGACTAAAAGAAAATAACTGAAAGTAAGCTATGCGTGCATCTAACTAATTAACTTTTGAAATAAAACTAAGTTAATGTATTGGAGAAAATAAATAGAATAGCATTTACTATAATCTACTGGAAACAAACTAGAAATTAAACTAGACTAGCTAAAACAGAAAAGAACTAAGCTAAACAAAGAAAATAAACTTCTAGTTGATGAGGGGCCCTCTCAGCAATCAACGGTGATGCCTAGCTAACTTCTACTTAACCACAATCTTCAACAGCAATTCATACAACTCTTTATTCAGATGGTGGAACAGAAATACAAAGTTCAATAGTAAATTACAACAAGAACTCTTCTCCTAACTCTGCTAATTGACTAATTTTCTAGCTAACTGAGCTCTCTCACAAAGGCTACTTTATATAATTATTTATAGGGGTGAGTAAGTCGACCCTTTAGTGGTCGATTACTCTCTAAATTTCGTCGAATATAATGGATTTTAATTGATCACAGGCCAGCGCATAAACATTTTCCTTCTTCAACTCAAGTCTGGTTCTTTTCACTGGACGGCATACACACAAGTTCCTTCTCCAGCGCAAACGATCTGCAGAGGTGGCACACGACTCCTTCTTCAATGTGAATGTGGAATGGTGGCGAGTCAAGGCAGCGTACATGCTGGGTCTTCTAGAACGCAGATCGTTCTATTCTTTAAATGTGCAGACTGATGGTAGTTTGGAGTCAGGCAGAGGAGGCCACGAGTGATCCTTCTAGGGCGTGAGTTGAATGCATCAATCCAGCACGTGGATGGTTGACGCGGTGGCAAGTAAAGGAGAACACAAGCTCGAAAATAGTCTAGAACACAGCTTCATCACCTAGACGCATGGATAATAGAACAATGGCAGTTGTTTCATGATTTGAATGGCCATAATTAATTCTTAGCAGCGCGCAGTATGATAGGCGGTCTGGACAGAGTGCTGAATGGAAGGCTGGGACATGAGTTGGATACATTGGGAATCAATCTATGGAAAACGGAGTGTCTATCTGCTAGTGCACTTCAGGACTGGAGTCTTCAGCAACAACTTTCGACATATCGAAAACTACCTGTGAGTTTCACGCAACGAGCTGAATGACGAGATGGACGCCGAGATGGACATGCTGTGCGAAAAACAGGCTAAATGAGTTTTGCATGTTAACTTGGCATAAAAATATTATAAAACCTGTAAACGATTATACAAACCAATTAATATATCAATAATGTTATTTTTAATTAATTAAACCACAAAAATGATAATAATAAAATAATTTCATATAAACCTTAAAAACACTCATACCTAAGGTTGAGTAATGATCTGCATGTCGTAAAATATACAAAAGGTAATAAAATATACGGTTAAATGAGTATTTTATCTACCAAAAATGATAACAAATCGAGGATCAACATTCCCCAAAACCGAAGAAATGCCAGGTCCCACTAAGCAAAAAGAAAGAAAAACAATTTAGGAAGAATGAGAACTAGCAGCTGCCTTCAACTTGGCAAATGAAGAAGGTAACCTAAACTTCACTATGTTAACCTGTAACTTAAAAATAACATATCTTTCATGTCACAAATTTATATGAAAATTAAAAATTACTTTATTGGATTTTTCAACATTCTTAAATAAACAGTTTTCAGGTTTAAAATAATTTTATCATTTATAAGGTTTTGAAATTAATTCAACCATGTCCAAAGTATGGATTTTTCAACATTCTTAAATAAACATTTTTCAGGTTTAAAATAATTTTATCATTTATAAGGTTTTGAAATTAATTCAACCATGTCCAAAGTAAAATTTTGGACAAGTTGAATAAAAACATAAATCGCATCTTGAATAGCAAGAAGATTAATCATTTTCATGCATAATTAATTGGATAAAAGGATAGGATTATTAATAATAAAATGATATGGAAGTAAAAAATATTTGCTTAAAACAAAGTTTGGTTAGCGAATTTTATTCACCATTTTTACTCAGGTTGCTATTTGATATTTCATTTGCTTTCATTTGATTCTTCATATGGTATGACCATATTGAATTTTGCTGTAAATTATGCTTCAAGCTATAACCAAATTCCACTGTTTATATTCCTGAAAATACTTAGCATTTGTTAGAGATAAATAGATTTATCAAAAATAAAAATAAAAATAATCTAATTTTTCAAATCAAATCCCTCTTCCCCCAAACCAAAGAGATGGCATGTCCTCAAGCCATACAGAGAGAAGAAGTGATTGTTCCAGAAAAATAGAAAGAATGCGAGCATGATGTTAATTCATTGTAAGGAAAACTAACTAGTAAATGAAAATGGTTCAAAAATTTATAGTTATGAAAAATAAAATAGCGCTTAGAAAGACCATGTAAAATGATAATAATATAATTAAAAGAAAACCATTGGAAAAACTAGTCACCCATGCCTCATTGTAAAGATATCATGTCATCATCAAGTATTTCAAGTGTACCCCGGAGTATGTGAGATTTATAGCTATAGGTCCCATTTCTAAGATAATGAAATCTTATATATATGCGAAATTAGATGGCCAGGGCAAGGTCAACTTAGAGCCATTCTCAAATGACATTATAAACAATTGGCCATGACATAATTTTTTTGAAAAAAAAATCATATATTATCACTATTTGACAAACTATGTGTCTAGTGGTGTATTAACCATATCTCATTTACCAGATATTGCCCCACTGCCAGCAGGCCTATTTAGTATCCCGGCGGGTTTATCTTGGTACTATGCAAGCATAGCCCTGCTACCAGTGATCCTCTTCAGTACCCTGATGGGTTTACTTGCATTTATCGAGCTTCCTGTTATAAGGTTTTTACTTAGCATTGACCCGCTGCCAGCAGGCCTATTCAATACCCCAGCGGGTTTGCCTTGTATAATGATATTAAATATATGGAATTCGATTGGTACTAGAGTGTGTTAAGTCCTGCTAAACACATTATTCAATTTTTTTCAAAATAAAGTTATAAGTGATTTCATAATGGCCAGACTCATAAAACATGTCAAAAGAGAATAACTGAAAGTTCTTCTTTAACTTAACAGTCCTTCTTCTTTATAAAATAAAGTAATGTTCCCCACAAATAAAAAATTCCACTTACTTTCGAGTTATCACCAAAATACTCAAGAGACAAGTTTTGATAACAATTATAGGATGAACTAGTAATCCATAGGTGAAAAATAAAATGTAAAAAATATGAATGAAAGTGGGTCTTATCAAGCAACTGTTTAAAAGAATAAATCAAAAATATACATATCTGAATCAAAATACCAAAAACTATATGAATCATAACAGAATTGGTTAAGTATGTAAAATTTATCCGTTTAAGCTGCAAATTTTGAAAGAACCCTAAAAAAAGATTAAAATACTTGATGAGTATTTAGCATACTTCCCTTGTCTAAGCAATATTCCTTTAGTTGCTCATAGAAATAATATATTTGTAATCACTGCAAAACCACTTGTTAGATGATTCAATTTATTCATAAAGACATAAAATCAAAAGAGTCTTGTATAGACAACCTACTAGAAATTACTCTTATTTATTCAAAGCAACAAACACATATGTACATATATATACATGTGATAATTACCCAGAATATTTCAAGGATCAGGAGGAGGAGGAATAGCTTCCCCTTCGACTAATTCCCTTTCATTTTGTTGCAAAACATTTTGTATGAAATCCTGTTTAGATGTCAGTTGGTGATAGAGCCTAAGTCTATGTCCATTTACTACAAAAGAAATTTCTAAGCCATCAATTGTTTTAATTTTTATTGATCCATTGTCAAAATCTATAACTACTTCGTATGGACCCATCCAACGGGTAGTTAATTTCTATTTAAAAATTTTAAACCATGAATCGAACAGTAGTGCCCAATCTCCAGTATTAAACTGCTTTTGCTTAATAAATTTATCATGCCGTGTTTTTCATTGATTATGTATTAACATTTTTCTTTGAAGTCCAACTTGCCTAATTTCGTCTAACTCATTAATTTGTAATATTCATTGTTTCTTTGCTTCATCCAAATTCATACCTAATTCTGCTACCATATGAAAATTTTTAACTTGAAACTCAATAGGTAAAAGGACTTGTTTTCCATACACTAACTCATAGGTGGTATGTCCAGCAGTGTTTCTCCATGTTATCCTATAGGCCCATTAAGCCTCAGGAAGTCTATCTACCCAATCCTTATGATGTAAGTGAATGGTCTTAGTTAAGATGGATTCTAATACTTTATTAGTTGATTCTACCTGACCATTAGCCTGAGGGTGATAAGGTGAATATTTGCAATGTCGGATGCCATATTTCATAGTAAGTTCTTTCATTAAATTAGAAGTAAACTAAGTACCTTGACCTGTGACAATTTCTCTAGGTACACCAAACCGAGTGAATATTTCTTCATATATAAATTCTACCACCAATTTCTCTATGGCTCTAAATAAAGCTTTAGCTTCTACCCACTTGGTGACATAGTCCGTACAAAATAAGATATATTTATTTTTACAAGACATGGGAGAAATTGGTCCTACAAAATCAAGAGCCCATTTCTCAAAAGATTCAATCATGACTTGGGGTTGTAAAGGAATTTGATTAGATGACGTAGGTCTACCCATTCTTTGGAAACTATCGCATCCTTTAACATATTTAGCAGCATCCTTAAAACTGCTTGGCCAATAATAACCAGAATGTAAGACTTTATATGATATTCTTTTATTAGAAAAATGTCCTCCACATGGTCCATCATGGCATGCATGGAGGATGTTTTTCATTTCATCCTTCTGCACACATCATCGAATAATAAGATCACGACCAATGTGTAAGATATCGTTATCAACCCAAGAATAATGAGAACTCTAAACTATAATACGACGCTTCTCATGTAGAGACAAATGGTTTAGTATTTTCCCCGTTGCAAGATAATTGGCAATATCCGCAAACCAAGGGGTTTGAACAGATACAGCAAATAGATGTTCATTAGGAAAAGTGTTGTCAAATGGTTTAGTATCGTCTTCATGTTGAATATGAGAAAGGAAATCTCCTACAAGATTTTCTTTACCAGGTCGATCAATGACAATAATGTTAAATTATTGCAATAAAAGAAGCCATCAGGTCACTCTACCATTGGTAATTGGTTTATTCAACAGAAATCTAATGGAGAAGTGATTGGTATGCACAAAAACTTCATAAACTATGATATAATGATGAAATTTATTAATAGAATAAACTACTGCCAAAAATTCCTTTTCGGTAACATATAATTTAATTTAGCAGGGGTCAGAGTTTTGCTAATAAAGTAGATGGAATAAGGTGCTTGTCCTTATTTTTGGCCAAGGACTCTTCCTATGGCCGTATCTGAGGAATCGGTACATATGTGAAAAGGAAGGGACTAATCAGGACCCCTAAGTATTGGTGCCACCGATAGTTTAGCTTTTAATATTTCAAAAGCATTTTGACAGGATTATGTCCACTAGAATTCTGAGTCCTTTGTAAGTAACTTGAACATTGGTGCAGCTATTTTAGTAAAATTTTCAATAAAGTGGCGGTAATAGCCTGCATTACCAAGGAAGCTTCTTACCTCTTTTTAGGTTTTTGGATAGGGAAGGCCAACTATTACTTTGATATTAGGAGGGTCTACCTTAATTTCTTGGTAAGAAATATGGTGTCCTAAAACTATACCTTCTGTCACTAACATTTTACACTTTTCATGACTAAGGGCTAGGTTTGTCTCTTGACATCGAATCAGAACTTTCTCTAGGATGTCATGAGCTTCTTGAAAGGTGTTACCATAGGCTGTGAAATCATCCATATATACTTCAACATAGTCATGTATAAGATCAGATAAAATTCTTGATACTGCTCACTGAAAAGGGGTAGGCACGTTACATAAGCCAAATGGAAAGACTCGATAAGCAAATGTTCCCCAAGGGCATGTAAAAGTGGTCTTATCCTAATCCTTAGGTGCTATTAGAATTTGATTGTATCCACTATATCCGTCAAGAAAGGAAAAGTATTGTTTATCTAACAGTGTATCTAACACTTGATCAATAAAAGGAAAAGGAAAGTAATCTTTCAAAGTAGCTTTGCTGAGTTCCATAAAATCAACACAAATACGTCATCTCCCTATAACTTTCTTCGAAACTACTACTAAAGGAGATACCCATTTACTGTCGGAAATAGGATAGATAAAACCAGAAGTTAGGAGTTTTTGTAATTCTTCTTTTACTATATCCTTTAGAGCAGGATTCATCCTCCTTTGTGGCTGCCTTACAGGTGATACGCTTGGATCCATATAAATATGGTGAATACCATTATCAAGGTGTATAACCTTCATATCGGTGTATTCCCATGCAAATTCTCTAGCTTGTTTCTTAATAACTTTAAGCAGTTGTGCTTGTTGGTTTTCACTTAGTTTGGCATTTATATGTAAGAGTTTTTTAGGGCCAACCATAAAAGATATGGTATATGGTCCTGTATGCTCTTCAATTGTGAATACACATGGTGTTTCTGTAAACATTGAGAGAGCCATGTTCTCTTGAAACTCATCTCCAAAAATCTGATCGAGTTAATCAAAGGATTGAGGGAAATCTGTACAGGTTGTTGAATAAACAAACTGGTTTAATACATTCTCGGTGGTCTGCTCCTGAAGTGCTAAAGAAAAACCACTAGGAAGTGAGAGGTCATCAAAGTCTTCATCCCCAAAAGAAAAATTTAACCACCATGAATTTTCAGTTATTGGTTGTGCTGAGGGGTATAAAAGAAGTCTTTGTTTGGACAACCCATTGGAAATAGTCATCTCTCCATCCCTACACCCTATAAAATCATTTGCAGTGGCTAACCATGGTATTCCCAAGATAATAGGATATCCTTTAGAAGGATACTTTGATTCTACAACCATAAAGTCGATAGGGTATTCCCATGAATCTATTGATAAAACAATGTCATCCAGGACTTCAGCAGGTTTTATTGTAGTGCGATCTTCTAGTTCTAGGATGGAAGGGTAGGTCGAAGAAATTTTCCTGACTGTACAACTTCTAAAACTGCGATGGTCATCATGTTAATAGCGGATCCTAAGTCGATTAATGTATTCTCTATGGCAGTGTTGTTTATAATTACAGTCACTACTGGGGTTCTTGGATTTGTATATTTTTCAATCCGGGACTGACATGTCATACATTCAGACATTTCTCCTACAACATGAATTGTAAAAGGGTCATTTTTCTTCTTCCCCGGGTGTTTAATACATGTCTCTTTTATTACCTTACTATAGATAGGTATATCTTTGATATCTTGTAATAGATGGATCTTAATACAAATGTTCTCTAATTCATTCAAAATGTTATACTCTAGATGAACTACAGGTTTTTCTATTACTAATCTTTCTGGAAATGGAGGAATTGTTTGCTCCTGAATAGTTTCTTGTGGAGGATGGGTGTGTATTGGAACCTTTAAAATGGTCACATCCTCCAAAATAGCACCATTCACAGGTTCACTTGAATCTTCTTCTTCTTTGTTTGGTTCCTGAATGATGACTGGTGACTTGGGTTTATTATTCACAACTCTTCCCAATCGTAATTGAATTTCATGTACAGGTACAGTCGAGATAAGGCATGAGGGAAAAGTTTGCAAATCAATGTTATTAAGAGCTTGAGTTGGTTTATTGTTAGGGTTAGGTATCGATTGTGTAGGTAACAATGTTGATCAAGGAGGATTTGAATTCTAAAAGTGATGAGGTTGTTGTGCGATAAAAGGAACTGAATGTATAAATCAAAGCGTTATTTGCTGGAATTTTTTTTGATTCTGAGGATAATAATGATTAGGTGCAGGAACAGGTTGTGGCTAAGGATATGGTTTTCCTCTCCATCCTTGTGACCAATATTGTTGTTTTGGAAATTGAGGAGGAGGATACTGAGATGGCCAATTCTGCCAGCTAGAATTGTTCCATTGTAGAGGTGGTTGATACAGAGGATAATAGGGTAGAGGTTGTGCTAAAAATTTTGGACATGTTGGTTGGTCCCTAGGTTTCCAAGCCTGGCCTCCTAGACGTTTCAGCTACATCCCCACTCTTATAGATGTCTTGTAATCCAGGAAAGGATGGGCAGTTATCTGTTGGATGCTCTTCTGTACAGATGTGACATACAGAGATGTTGTTTAATGGACATTCCCTTTGGGGATGTTTATTTCTACATCTTGGACAAAAGATACTCATTGCTACTCATTCTTCATCCTGCCTTTTCTTATCTTGTAAATCATCTAGTTGGTAACCCATTTCTCCTAAGATATCAATCTTAAAATTCTCCAATAGTTTTCCTAACTCTACTATTGTAAGTCCGCTTGAACTAGGAACATTTAATCTTATATTCTTACTAAAAGGATCTCAAAAAAAAATTGCAACTTTCCCCCTACTCCTAGAATAATTTTTACACATCTCACCAATCTATGCAAAATTTTTAGGAGAAATATCGCCATCTGCCATGAGATTAAGACTCTCTAACAAGTCCTCGGAGATTCCCTTAAGGAAAAGTGTACTTATTGTATCTTCTCAGAGGTCATTATATTTAGACTTATGTAATGTATAAATAAACCTCTCATGATAATATTCCAGGCTCTTGTCTTCAAGTTGTTGTATATTGAATATATCATATCGAGAGTCCTTAGGTTTGCAATATTCTTGACATTTTTGCAAGAATGTGGTTTGCATATCATCCCAAGTCCAGATAGAAGATTCTTTTAATCCCATAAACCATCTCAAGGTGGAATCCTTGAGTGTAGGGGGAAAGAGTTTTAGTTTGTGAGCATCTTGTAGATAATTGTAACTCCTACAAAGGATATCGAACTCATATAGGAATGTGTCCGGGTCCTCATTACTTTTTCCATAGAAAGTAGGCAAGGAGGAAGGAGGGATGTTTTTCATAGTTACATCTTGCATTGTATCTAAGATAGGGAACCTGAAGGTAGCCTCAGTTCGATATTCCCCTTCTCCTTATTCATTCCTAACTTCATCATGATCTTCATTTTCTCCCCGTCTCTCCATATAAGCTGGATTCTTAACACAAATATACCTAGGAGGCTCCTTTAGAGGTGATAAGGAGGCATCCCAACATTCTTTTTTGGGAGAGACCTTCCTCTAATCAACCGTGTTTTTATTAAACCCGAGAGGGATGGTAGGTTCTACTGTAGAAGTTTCAAGTTGTGAAATAACTAGATCTACTGAGGTTCCAAAGAGATATTTTACTTAAGCGGGATCAACAAAGTCAACAAAATTCGAATCTCCTACTAGTGAAAAAGTTGTGTTAATTGGATTTGAAACTAGTGGAGGGCTAGGGGTTTCTAATGGCTTATCTTCTTGAACTTCCTTGGGAACAGGTTCCTTTGGACCTTCTACCGAGGTTCCTTCTCCTTCTATGGCTTCTCCAGTAATATATTCTAAGAGAGTTTCTTTAGGTTTCAGGGTATAACTACTTCCTATAGGCGTATTTCGATACCTTTCTGGTGAGTTAGTAGTTGGGAAATTACGTCCCCTATGGTAGTTAGTAGGGATTTCAATAAATTTTCCAGTATTGATAAATCTACCCTGAGAATCTCTAATTCTACTCATGAAATACTTTTAAACTAAATAAAACCTATGTTACTACTATTGATGGATTTGGGGGTGCCTGTTATAACAGATGCATAGGTTCTTACCTCTCTTCTTACTGCTCCCTTACAACCAACCTATTACTAAACTTCATAAATAATTCTACTCTAACTTATAGAAAAACTCCATGGCAACGATGCCAAAAGTGTTGGGTGTTATAATGTCTAAATTAATCCACCTATTCTTTAATTATCAACCGGGGTTGGTAAGCTTAGAGTTGACACAAAATATATGTGAAGGTAGAGAGTGTCGTGTAAATATTTTAACAAACAAAAGATCGAAAGATATTTCAAAATGAAAAACTGAGTCAAACTTCTTAAAAATGCAATTAAGGTAACTAAAATGAGATAAAAGATTAACCAAAGAAATAATCCATCTTATAACTTTGGACTGAAAAAGATATAATCAGCAACTTACTTATTCAAACAGAAAACTAAAGTGCAAGGAAGACTTAACTTATAAGCAACTAGAAAAATTAATAGATAAAACTTAATAAGGAAAACTTAAATAAAAGAAGCAAGTAGAAAAATTAATAAAGAAAACTTAAATAAAAGAAGCAAGTAGAAAACTTAATAAAGAAATATCTTTAGGTTCTGTCCTACAAGTTCTTCCAACAATAACACAATCATACAAAGACAACCTAAAAACATACTAAGAAAAACACTAAATCTCGCATGCAAACAAATAAATCAATTCAAAAGGAATAGACACAAAACCATACAACCATAAGATAAAATCAAAAACAGAACTTAAGAATAACTTAAACTACGTTCAAAGTAAAAGAAGTAAGGAAAATGATAAAACTTTAATAAATAATTAAAAACAACTAAACTTTAACTTAAATGTTAAACAAAACTATTATTTAACTATTACAGACAAAGCATAATTCAAACATCAACAAAACAGGACTGAAAACAATCTTAAAATACATAAAAAAAACACTAAAAATAGAACTAAAGGTTGAATGATAGACTGAACTATGGGTCTAAAAGGGTGGCTGAATAACAGACAGGGAAGGCTGTCCGAATGACAAGCTGCACAGTAAAAAATGGTACAAACTAACCTAAATGAACTAATCTTTAGCTGAAGCCATGCAGATGTGATTATAATGCATTGGAACAGTAAATAAACCTATTTAACAGCAAATTAACCTTAAACTACTTCATGAACAAAAGGAATCATTTGCATATTAAACTAATAAATTAACTGGAAATTAACTTGCATAAATTCAAAACAGGAAAGGAAATAACAGAATTGAATCTATTCTAAATTCATGAAAACAACTTATTCCATATTCTTAAAAACAAAGACTCGAAGTAATGCTAAAAATGAAAATAACTAAAAACAAAATGACTAAAGCAAATAACTATAAGCAACCTATACGTGCATCTAACTAATTAACTTTTGAAATAAAACTAATTTAATGTATTGCAGAAAATAAATAGAATAGCATTTACTATTATCTACTAGAAAGAAACTAGAAATTAAACTAGACTAGCTAAAACAGAAAAGAAACTAAGCTAAAAAAAGAAAATGAACCTCTGGTTGATGAGGGGCCCTCTCAACAATCAGGGGTGATGCCTGGCTAACTTCTAGTTAAATGCAATATTCAACGGCAATGCATACATCCCTTTATTTAGATGGTGGAACAGAAATACAAAGTTCAATAGTAAATTACAACAAGAACTCTTCTCCTAACTTTGCTAATTGACTGATTTTCTAGCTAACTAAGCTCTCTCACAGAGGCTACTTCATATGATTATTTACAGGGGTGATCAAGTTGACCCTTTATTGATCGAATTCTCTCTAAATTTAATCGACTATAATGGATTTTAACTGATCACATGCCAGTGCATAAACATTTTCCTTCTTCAACACAAGTCTAGTTCTTTTCACTGGACGACATACACACAGGTTCCTTCTCCAGCGCAAACGATCTACAGAGGTGGAACATGACTCCTTCTTCACCATGAACATGGAATGGTGGCAAGTCAAGGCATCGTACATGGTGGATATTCTAGAACACAAGTCGTTCTATTCTTTAAACGCGCAAACTGGTGGTAGTTTGGAGTCAGGTAGAGGAGGCCACGAGCTATCCTTCTAGGGCATGAGTTGAATGCATCAATCCAGGGCATGGATGGTTGATGTGGTGGAAATTAAAGGATAACGCAGGCTAGAAAATAGTCTATAACATAGCTTCATCACCCAAACGCATGGATAACAGAACATTGGTATCTTTTTCATGTTTTAAATGGCCGGAATTAATTCTCAGCAGCGCGCATTCTGATAGGCGATCTGGATGGAGTGCTGAATGGAAGGCTGGGAAGTGAGTTGGATACACTGGGTGTCAATCTAGGGAAAATAGAGTGTCTATCTGCTAGCATGCTTCAATACTGGAGTCTTCAGCAACAACTTTCGACATCTGGAAAACCACCAGCGAGTTTCACGCAACGGACTGAATGACGAGCTGGATGCCAATGTGGACATGTTGTGCGAAAAGCAGGCAATATGCATTTTTCATGTTAACTTGGTCTAAAAAGATTATAAAAACTGCAAACAATTATACAAACCAATTAATACATCAAATAATGTTATTTTTAATTAATTAAACCATAAAAATGATAATAATAAAATAATTTCATATAAACCTTAAAAACACTCATACCTGAGGTTGAGTAATGATCTGCGTGTCATAAAATATACAAAATATAATAAAATATATGGTTAAAAGAGTATTTTATCTGCCAAAAATGATAACAAATCAAGGATCAACAGACACACAGTGAAATGCAAGTTCTGGGTTGATGAAAAATGGTTCTGGAAACAAAACCAATTTCTAGAATGGGTAAAAATAGGCCTTTAGAGAAATTCGATTTCCAGAGATGTTTTGGCCCTGACGTGGCCAAAACAGGCTCAACAACACTATTGTCAGGAATTTTGTTACACCTTCTGTGGAAATAAGTTGTTCCTCTGGTCTAAATGGTTCAGATCCAGAACAAATAAGTGACAACTAGGCTGATAGACTTCTCCTAGAAACTATAGAGTCCTGGAATGAAATCTTCAGAGATTGATGTGGTCCTTCACCTATGGAAATAGATCTCCAAGAAGATACCTGCAAAAACACATCAAACACAAAAGATCAAAAGTACCAAATTATTATCTATAGATCTATATTGGTGACTAAGGAATCCAATAATAAACATGCAATATTAAACAAGACAAGTTATATGGGAAGAAAATCAACTTTGCATTAATGAATAATGAAAGAGTTACAACTTGCACCTTAGTGTTGAATGCACTCCTTCACAAAACCAATATCTTATCCCCAATAGCTCCAACTTGCTCCTCTATGCTCACTCTTAAGGAATCATGCCAGAATGTCAAAATGGAATCATGACTTTGCTCTCTCTCAACCATGGGGTATGAGCCTGTTTATATAGGCCTCAAATGGATAGGGATGGTTGATATTTTGGTGGGTGAGGTGGACATGAGATCTCCAAAGCATGGATCTCGAGCTTAACTAACCCAGGTGAATAGGGATAAGGGTTTCCATGAAGCTTTTGATCTAGAAGCTTCGTGAAGCTTCTCTTTTTCACTTTTTACCAAGGGCACCACTCCAGCTATTTGATGACAAAGTGGTGTTAGGAAGAACCACTCTTCAAACAAAGAGTAAAGGCGGTGCCACAACCTATATTCAACACAACTAAAGCGGTGCTTAAGAAGGCACTGCTCCTAAGCTTAAGGGTAGAAGCGGTGCTAGGTTTTTATGTGCAAGTTTGACATTTGGATCAAGGTTTTCACTTCAATATTTGGGAATGAGGGAAAACATAGATGTTTAGGATCTTATCGCATGTTGATGACAAGATTTGGGTGTAACAAACACCCATAAAAATCGTGGGTCTCTTCTCCCACTCATTGGCACTACCAAAAATGATTTCCAGCTTTGGAAAACAACGAGAAATGCAGCAAAATCATGGGGCAGGAAACCCAACCACTAATAATTACCAAAAATGATTTCCTAGCATGAGGAAAATGAGGTAAATGACCAAAAATGGGAATGGATACACACATAGGAAGTTCCATCTTCCTCCCAGAGCTCAACGTGAAGGAAAAATGGTGAGGTAAACATGAAAACGTGAAAGCATGGTAGAATGGCATACGTTTTTGGGTTTTTACTTGCCCAAGGAGTCAAAATGTGTTTCCCAAAAACTAATGGCTTCTCCAATTCAAATTTGGGTGGTCATACCTTTCCCATCCCATGTAATAACCAACTCAACCAATTTATGGCAGTAATAAAATATTAGGTGAGTAAGACAAGAAAGGTAGTTAACAGTTTGATGGGTTCTCCCTTTGACATTTGGATTTTCCCCATTGGCCCAAAGGTTTGAATATACCCCCCGCCCTTATCCTTGGGAAATCATGCCCCCATCTCATTATTTGTTGCATTGACATAGCTGGTTGTGGGGTTTTAATTAAATTGCATATTTACATGATTTCCAAAATGTTGGAGACATTTACCACCATACACACTCTTTTTGGTCAAATTGGCCTAGTTAAACCACTATCCTAAGTATAATTGACATTAATTGACATCAGTGGAGCATTAATTGACATCATCCAGTCACACCTATGCCTACCTTCAGTCAAAAAGGCTAACTTAGCCTACTCCTACATTTGGGGAGGCTACCTAGAGCACTTCGGGGGTGATCTTAGTGATATTAATGCACCTAATTGCTAGCTGGTGGTTACAATCAGTTAAACAGCTCGGTGAAGGCACCTCCATTCATTTAATTGATTATTTAATGATTAATTAATGAACTGGAGTCAACAGGGGCACCTCCACCAACTTCTGATGTGCAGTTCATCTTTAGTTAACCTCATCGGGGTTCATTGAAGTCATTGAAGCGCTAGCACTTGGTGGTTGGCTTGCTATGACTTGTGTCTGATCTCTTTTAGTTGAGACTCATTCATTTATTGCACTTCAACTTCAGTTAGGGTTTATGTAAGTCAATTAGGGTTTTAATCAGTGGTTAACTGAGTGAGAACCATGGCTTACAGTCAGTTAAGCTAGACTCACTCATTCAATTAGAATGACCTCCTTGAGGATTCGAATTGCTCATTCATTCATGCCTGTAGCATGACATTGTAATTGTAATCATTCATTCTTTATGTGAATATAGAGCGGATACTATTCCTGTAGACCGATTACACCATTTCATGAGTTATTTGTTGATTAATCTTTGATGAGATTGATGATTTGTTCCTAGATCAATATACAATATTAATATGGTATTAGAGCTTACGACGGGATGAAGCTCTATCTCTCAAAAACAAGCTTTTTGACATATTTCTGCATGAAATTTGAGCAATAGCTCAAAAATTCAGCACTGCACCAGAAGCCAAGGCTTACCACTTTATACCCCAAGTAAAGAACTTGTTGATCAAGCTTGCTTGATTAACTATGTTGGGTGTGATGAAAGCCTAAAATGTGCAAGCTGTTCGACCTTACATTGCCCTTTCTGTTTTGATTTTCAGGTTTCTACAGATGAAGCATTTGCTCTAGCACATCCAGATGGCCTCCTCAGTAGATCTCTTGACTCCATACAATTTGCACTCATGGAAAGGTGATATGGAGATTCAGCTGCGCTCCAGAGGAATTTTTAGAGTCACCATGGACACTAAAGATGAGCCTGGATCCGCCATAGAAAAATCAAGATTCTTGAACAAGAAGGATGAAGCCTTCGGTTTCTTGTGCCTCTCTATTTCTCGATACCTTCTCTTTCATCTTGTGGGATTGAATAGTCCGAAAGAAATATGGGACAGATTGGAGACTCTATATGGAAAGCACGATGACTTGAGGGTTTACCAGCTCTAAAAGGAACTCATGTCTCTCCAACCCTCCAACTTCGAGAATCTGAATGATTTCTTCACAAAGTTCAAGCATACTGTTTTACTCTTGAAGCAATGCAAAGTAGAGAAGGAGGATGATCATCTCATCCTCACCATACTCTCCAAACTTGGGGCTGATTATTCAGTTTTTGTTTCTACATTCTGTGTGGGGAAGCTCACAACCCCTGGATGGAAGATGCCTACACTCAATGCCTTCTTTGAGTCCCTAACATGTGAACATGACAAGCTTTTCCAGATGGGGATCATCATATCTTCCCATGAGCAAGCCCTTCATGTCTCAGAGCCCAAAGATCTGAATGGTAATGGAAAGTAGCAGAAGAACCCAAAAACTAAATTTGATGCTCCTAAACCTAGAGTTGAAAATCAGCAGCATGATGAGTCTTCTGGCTCAAGGAAGAACAAAGGAAAAGGGCAACATGGCAAGGAAAAAGTCAAGTGTTCTTATTGCGGGAAGGGGTTCCACCCTGAACATGCCTAGATGAAGAATAATCTTAATGAAGCTACCTCTCTCCTTGAGAGAAATCACATCAATATTCTAGAAATCGTTTGGAGGAGAGATCAGCAAGATCGGGAACCACAGCATGTAAAAGGTCATGCCCTCATGGAAAGCACTTCGAAGTCCAAAGGATTGTTGATTGAATCTAGATATTTGAACCACATGATGGCTGAGAAATACTTTTCATCCTTGGATACCAGCAAATCCATCCTCATCGACATGGGAGATGACTCCACCATCATTTCAGAAGGACAAGGTACTGTAGATCTTGAAAATGGTTTTTTCTCTAATGTTTTGTATCTACCGTCTCTGGCATCAAATCTCCTTAGTGTCTATCAGATGACACATACATGAGTGCTTAAGAGAGTATCTTTCAGCCCAAATGATGTTGAGATAACAGAAATTGCATCTGAAAAACTCATTGCTAAAGGCCTTGCAAACCATCATGCAAAAGCCTATGAGTTCTCTCATTTTGTTGCGGATGCAAAGCCCACCGCTCTGCTAACTCATGGAAATGAGGTTAGTAGGTTGTGGCATGAGAGGTTTGGCCATATTAATTTCAAATATTTTCAGAAATTATGGAAAAACTCCATGGTTGAAGGCCTCCCATTCATCAAGGCAACCACAGGAATTTGCAAAGGCTGTGTGATTGGAAAACACCCTGAGCACAAGTTCGATCGGGGGAAGGCAAACCGAGCTACATGCATATTGGGGCTGATACATTCTGATATCAGTGGTTCAATGACTATCACACCATGAATGGATCAAGGTATCTTATTACTTTTATTGATGATTTTTCAAGGTATACATGGGTTTTCTTTCTCAAAAAGAAATCAAAAGTATGTGAAAAAAATTCTGAATTGAAGGCCTTGATCGAAAATGCCTCTGAGATTAAGATCAAGATATTGAGGCCTGATAATGGAGGGGAGTATGTCAATAATGAGTTGCTGTACATATTTTTCCAAAGTGGTATTCAGGTCCAACATTCAATTCCCTACACTCCACAATAAAACAAAGTAGCGGAAAGGAAGAATCAGTCTCTCAAGGAGATGACCACCTGTATGTTGGAATCCAAGAAGCTTGCTGCAAACTTGTGGGCTGAGGCCATGCATGCTACAGAATACATTTAGAACAGGGTGCCACACTCATCCATGAAATGGAAGACCCCTTTTTAAGCATACTTCAGACACAAGTCGGATGTGTCAAACCTACGGGTGTTTGGGTCCACTGCATGGTCCGGGATTCCGCTTGATAAAAGAAGGGCTTTGCAACCGCAAAGCATAGAATGTCTATTTATTGGGTATCCTAATGAATCTAAAGAGTTCAAGATTCTGTATATCAATACCAAACATATCATCATTGAGAGAAGTGTCAAGTTCGATGAGCCTCTTCAGGAGGTGGAACTAGTGAAGGAGAAAACTGTTGAATTTCCTTCCTATTCTACTGAATATTTGGTTGATGAAATTGGGGGTGATGACCCTAATTGTGATACTATGATTTCTGTTATTATTTTACAGCAATCATTAGATTCTGAATCATAACCTGAAGTGCAAAATCATCTTCCTACATGGGCCCAACAGACACTCTCCTCCGCAGGAGAAAACATTGGAAATCCGGATGATCCAAGGAGAACCCGGTCTGATTTCCAAAGAGCAGGTATTGCGCTCTCTTGTCCTGATAATTTGATGTTTGAAACTTGATATTTGATGATTAGTTCATATCCAAAATCATACTGCCATGCTAAGAAGGATCCAATATGGCAAGTTGCCATGGAAGAAGAGATGAATTCTCTTCAGAAAAACACTACTTGGGAGCTAGTTTCTCTTCCTCTGGGAAGGAAATTGGTTCAATGCAAGTGGGTGTTTCAGACCAAGGTTGCTGCTGATAGAAGAACTTGAAAATATAAGGAAATTCTGATATAAAAAAATTTCTCTCAGGTCCAAGGAGTGGACTACCATGATACCTTTGCACCGGTTGCAAAAATGGTCTCCATCCGCCTTGTTTTGGCAATTTCAGCATCCAAGCACTGGGAAGTGCATCACATGGATATTAATTCATCCTTTCTGCATGGATATCTTCATGAGGAGATATACATGAAGCAGCATGAGGGCTACATCACTGATCCATCTTTGGTTTGCAAGCTAGAGAAGTCACTATACGGGTGTTGCAGCTGCAACTGTTTTCCCAAATTTTTTAAAATTTTGGACCCTCCTTTTAATTTTTAACTTGCCTAAAATTGTTTGGATCCATGAACTCTATTTTGTTTTCCCTCTGCTACAAGTTTAGATTGTTTTAAGGTCAACTGTTTTCATGCTTTTCGGAAAATTGCTTGTGTCTGCAACTGCTTTGGGTTGTGGAATTTAAAGTTTGATTTGAAAATGTTGTCCTTTGATCTGAATGATTTCTTTCATTGATATCGGAAGTCTATTTCTTGTTTTCTCCGTTGTTTTGGAGGTGAAACAAACTTTTTTCATCGCTTCCCAGCCGAAATTCTGTTGGAACTTAACATCTTTTGTTTGGTTGTTCAGAGGTCATTTAAACAGTGCATCGGGGCCATATTTCCCTACGGAGCCTCCGTTGCGGAAGCTAAACAATGAATTTTCTGATGGATAGCTTTTTCTTTTCTGATGCCATGGTGTTATTATTTTGACTTGCTTTGCGTTATCAAAGGTGTCACGTCCCCTTGCCTCCGACCGGTGTAGAGGACGTGACTACTAGCTTTATCAGACCGGCCTAACCTCCCATGAACATGTACAGGATTAAAAATTGCTGGAAACAGAATGCTTAAACGTATGCATTGAACTTAATTATGCACATATGAGGATTTATCATGCACAAATGCAATTATTTATTAGACACAGCGGAAACATCATACATTCCAACAAGCATTCTGTTCAATATGTTCATTTCATTTTCATTAACAGAATTTACAGTTGCAGAAGTAAAATGGACAGAGCACTTATCTTATGAAGAACTTCTTCCGCAACCAGCTACGTCGTTGCAACGTTCCACCCAACCGTAGGCCAGCATGCTCCTTAATCTCTCAGCAGCGCTTCCACCCCCGAGTTGGGCATGATTCTCCAAGGAATAAAGGAACTAGCAGGCTTACACATAGCCAGGATACACAAAACACATAGTCAAGCCAACAAGGTTGGGTTTATCAGGCCATTAAGGAGCTGATGAAGGCAATTTGCTAAGCTGGTGAGCTCATTACAGAACCAGGAACACCTACACTAGAAATAGCCTGACCTCTAAGACACCCATCCACACCCAACTCAAGGAATCAGTCCCTTCTCTGCTACACAGTCCCTCAGGCCCTGCATTCCCTTCCAATGCTATTCAAGGGTGATGGAGAAGAAGGCCAGCCCTCTAGCTCTGTCTGTATGGTTTCCAGCCACCAGGTTTATCAAGAAAATCTAAGCCAACATCTCTGCTCCTATCACAGTACGAAGACCAACCATTGCACTCCGGCAATTAATTTAGCTATTACAGCTTAAACCAGGGAAAACCGACTTCAACCCATCTACAACAATCCCCAAACCTAACAGCAAAAATGACTCACAACATGGGGGAAAACACACATTCCCGAAGCTTATCAGTGAGCACACAGCAGGGAAAAATGCCCCAAATAGTCTCTGCGTGAGACCAATAGTCGGTGAGACAGCCAAAAACGTGAATGGCCCTTCACAGCCATGGTAAAAACACATGAAGCTACAAAAACATGAATGGAAAATGCACCAGCAGCTCCCAAAACGTGAGGAAAGCAGCCCAATCCCCAGCACTACAAAAAAGACCTCCCATCCATGGGAAAAATGAAGCCAACCACCAAAAACGTGGAATGAAAAACACAGGAAAAACTCCAGTTGCTCCCCAAAGCCCCAACGTGAAGGAGAATGGCGAGGAAATATGGAAAAATGTGGATGCATGGCAGAATGGCATATGTTTTTGGGCATTTTCCTTGCCAAGGAAGTCAGAACACGTTTTTCAAAAAAAATGGTTCTCTGCCCAATTCGAATTTTTTTGCCCATACTCTTCCCATTCCATGCAATAACTAACTCAACCACATTCTGGCAGAAATAAATGATTGGGGAAAAAGACAAGAAAGGTAGTTGACAGCTTGATGGGTCTTCTCATAGACATTTTGGTTTTTCCCCATATCCTTATCCTTGTGAAAATCATGCCCCATTCGATTTAGTTTCCGCGACCGTAGCTGGTTGTGTTCATTTTTATTATAGATGCATATTTACATGATGACCAACATAATATATGCTGCATGCCCCGATATTCAATCGGTGACAATTTAAATCCAGAACATAGCATAACCGATCAATGGTGGGGCCTTGGCCTTTAGCTCCACACCATGATCATTTACAATATATACATCATATACATCTAATGTGACGGGGTCAAAACTGGGACATTACAGGAGGGATTTTTGAGTATTTATCGGAGGGCTAGTTTCTTGTGTCACCGACACAGTGGTTGCGTTGAGATCATCATTGCAGGCATTTAGTCGTTGAAACTTATGATTATTGTAGTTTTCATTTGAAAGTGGAAACTGTAGTTCTTTTGTCTCCTATTGTTGCGGCTCCATAATGCACTAACTATCTGACTTATAGAGTTTCCGACTGCCGATGTTTTATGTTGACTACGGAACCCTTAGCCTATGCGGTTTCCACCGTTGCGACTCCCAAGCAAACTGAACGTCCGCCATATAAATGCTCCGATCGCCGATGGTTTTAGGATTACCAAGACCCATAGTTGGTTTGGCATCCACCGTTGCATATTTATAGTAAACTATCTTTCCGCCACTTAGTTGGTTTATCTGCCGACACTTTATCAACTAGTTCTGAGGACCTCCGACCGTTGACGATTTTCATTTGATTGCGGAAGCCATAGTCTATACATTTTCCGTCGTTGTAGCATTTTAGTGAACTAACCACCCAACGTTTATGTCGTTTCGTTCGCTGATGAGGAGTTTTTTCCGTCTGATGCTTTAGTATTTAGTCTTTTCAACGCCAATAGAATTAATGGTCTTGCGGAACTCGTTCTCTGTCTGAAGCCCACCGTTGCGGTTGTATAATGAAATTTATCGCCGATGATTAGTGGTTCTTAGCCCCGACACTTATCGTTAAAGGTCTCCGATGGTGATTGACTTATTAGTACCACGGAACTTTTAGTCTATTCGTTGTCTGTCATTGCGTCTATTAATAGGACTATGTTTCTGGAGCCCTTAGTTCTTCTTCTCACCAATGTTTTTATGTTGATCGCGGAAGCCATTGTTTGTATGGTTTCTACCATTGCGGATCCTTAGCAAGCTGACCATCCAATGCTATAGTTGTTCTGATCTCCGATGTGACAACCTTTAATGCTTTTTTTCGCCGGCACTTTTTGTTGACCACGGAATTTTTAGTCTAACTAAGGCCCGCCGTTGCGGTTGTGAATGGGACTATCATGCCGATGTATATAGTAATTCTACCCATCGTTGAGAGTATTTTTTTCACCTGATGCTTAGTAGTTCTGCTTGCCGAGAGGGTTTTTTTCCCCGCCTTTTGTGTACTTTTACTTTATTTTATGATGCTAGAGTTGTTTCTTGGGTTTTGGTCGAGTCTAAGTTTCTCCAAGATGAAGCACAGTTTAGGGTTCAAATGGGAGGTTACTTTTCTATGATTCATGTTTTCTTCGGTGGATTTCGAGTTAGTCCATATGCAGCCTCACTTGAGTTAAAGAATCTATCTTTTGGGCTTGTGATTTTAAGATATGAACTCGCAGTATTTTTCTTTGGATTATCATGCATTAAAATTCGTTTTACAGGATGTATGTTTTGATATAGTTTGTGTACTTTGTCGAACGATAAATGGTCTAAGAACAGTTTGTGTTTATGACAGGATGATTTGATGCTGTAAAGAGGATATGCCTAAAAGGGAAGCAGCAAGGAAGGAAGTGACTTTAAAAATGAAGAAGCAGAAATGAAGAAAGAGAAGAAGGAATTAAGGGTTTGAGATATCAACAGATCGACAGCAGTAGAGGCCCAAGCTTGGGAAAATTTAATCGGTTACCAAGCTAGTCCTTTTTTATAAAAGTGCTCTTAAGATCTTATTATGAAATGTAACGTATTGCCTAAATCATGAGCACTCACAAAAGGACAAAATTGTGAGATTAAATGGTTGAGGAGTCCAAAGGTCACCGAGGGGCATCCCAAGAGTTTACTTGTAGTATAAGTATAGGAGAGTTAGAGGGAATAAGGGACTTTTTCCCAATTAGATTTGTGAGGACATATTGTAAGAAGAACTATTTCCTTTTGAAATAGATAATTACAATTTTCCTGTTGGAGAAAGCTTGGTGGAATGTTCAAATGTTGTGCTATGGATTTGTTGAAGAGGAACTATTTCATTTTCAGCTTTGTGTCCATTAACTGTGAGATCGTTCTAACTCTTTGAACCTATGTTCTTGTATGAATGTTCTCTGGTTTATTTTATGAAAATTTCCACTATGAGTAATGAATGTTGTTCATAAACAATTGGCTATCTAGTTGTTCAAATATCTTTAATGTTCATGTGTTTTGAAAGAAGTATCAGCTATCTGTGACTTTTAATAATGCATGTACAAAATACATTACTCATTAATGAATGACAATTTTTCTCCCTAGGGATAGGTTAGGTAGTTAGTTTTAATTTCTTGTTGTGTGTGATTTAGATGTGAGAGAGTTTAAGAAAAGAGGTAAGAACTTGTGCATCACATTGTGACCACTCCTCATATTCTCTATCAATCTGAATTTTAGATAGGAACTTTCATATCATACTTAAAACTAAAAACACAAAAATATACACGGTGGACCGGGCCGCAACCGGTAAAACCTTTTATTTTTGTTACCTGACCTATGGTAGCCGGATGGATTCCCCATACCAAATAGTAACAGGCTAGTTGGGAATGTTTACTGGGGATAATCCCTTACTGTTGTTTCCTGCGATTTTCCAGGCCTCAACAACGGGTTAAAACAGGCCCCAAGAGAGTGGTATTCCAAGATGGATGCCTTCCTTCTCTCGCAAAACTTTCAGAGATGTAGATCAGATCCAAATGTACATTTAAAAAAGTATGATGGTCATATAATTATCATTGTTCTATATTTTTATGACTTACTGATCACAGGTAGCACAGTTTCCTCCATTTCAGCCATCAAAACTGCTCTCCACAATGCCTTTGAAATGAGTGATTTGGGGCTTCTAAAACAATGTTTGGGGATCAAAATTGAGCAAAATTATGATGTAATTGTGGTCACTCAGTCCAAATACATTTTATACCTATTAGTCAAGTTTAACATGGATGATTGTAGGCTTGCACCATTCCCTTTCCTTTCAGGGATCATCCTTTAAGAAGGAAAAAGCACACCTCCCATGGACTGCACTATCTATCGACAGCTGATTGGTAGCTTGTTGTACTTGACACATTCTTGGCCTGATATTTGTTATGCTGTGAATGCTGTATAAAGATACATGTAGCAGCCTCATGATATTCATTGGAAGGCAGCCAAGAGGATCCTCCATTATATTCAGGGAACCAGGACCTACGGCATTCACTATGCTGCAGACTTCGAGCTAGAGCTGGTTGGATACACAAATTTAGATTGGGTAGGTGATTCTATTGATTGGAAGTCTAATTTTGGATATGTATTCATGTTTGGTGCTGGCCCCATTTGCTGGTCAAGAAAAAAGTAAGCTGCCATAGCACTATCTTCAGCAGAGGCCAAGTATCTAGGAGCGGTGAATGCTTGCATCCAAGCAGTTTGGTTGCAAGGCATTCTTTCAGAGTTTGATCTTGGTAGTAATTTGTCCATTGTCCTCTTTTGTGACAATCAAAGTGATATTAATATTTCCATAGATCCAATTACCAAGTAGAGAACCAATCATGTAGAGATCCACATGCACTATATCAGGGAGCTAGTCCATGACAAGACCATCATTCTGCAATACTGCCCGACTGATGAACAAATTGCAAACATCTTCACCAAGAGCTTTTCAAAAAAGAAGTTCACTTACCTCCGTTCACTGTTAGGGGTGAGTTCATCAGGGTGATTCAGACTACTTTCAGTATTTAGCTTGAGGGGGGGGTTTTCCCACTGGGTTTTCCATCTTTTCCTCACTTAGTTTGTTTTGAACATTGTTTCAGTTTCATCATTGTACAAGGTGAACTATGGCCTTAGTTTTCAGGGCCCTAGCATTTTTATGCATTTTTGTTTTCTAACTCTTCCTGAGTATAGCTTAAGGGGGGATGTTGGAGACATTTACCACCATACACACTCTTTTTGGTCAAATTGGCCTAGTTAAACAACTATCCTAAGTATAATTGACATTAATTGACATCAGTGGAGCATTAATTGACATCATCCAGTCACACCCACGCCTACCTTCAGTCAAGGAGGCTAACTTAGCCTTCTCCTACATTCAAGGAGGCTAACTAAAGCACTCTGGGGGTGATCTGAGTGATATTAATGCACCTAATTGCTAACTGGATGATACAATCAGTTAAATAGCTCAGTGAAGGTGCCTCCATTCATTTAATTGATTATTTAATGATTAATTAATGAACTGGAGTCAACAGGGGCACCTCCACCAACTTCTGATGTTCAATTCATCTTTAGTTAACCTCATCGGGGTTCATTGAAGTCATTGAAGCACTAGCACTTGATGGTTGGCTTGCTATGACATGTGTTTGATCTCTTTCAGTTGAGACTAAGTCATTTATTGCACTCTGACTTCAGTTAGGGTTTAGGTGAGTCAATTCAGGCTTTGATCAGTGGTTAACTAAGTGTGAACCATGGCTTACAGTCAGTTAAGTTGGACTCACTCATTCAATTCAAATGACCTCCTTGAGGATTTGAATTTCTCATTCATTCGTGCATGTAGCATGACATTGTAATTGTAATCATTCATTCTTTATGTGAATACAAAGAGGCTACTATTCCTATAGACCGATTACACCATTTCATGAGTTATTTGTTGATTAATATTTGATGAGATTGATGATTTGTTCCTAGATCAATATACAAGATTAATACAAAATTATAATGTGTCAGCTAGCACAAAATACCATTGGCAACGATTTTTTTTAATCACTGAAACATAAAACGCTAAATCGATGGTGGGGCTTTTGCCTTTAGCTCCAGACCATGATTAATTACAATATTTACATCATATACATTTAATGAAAATGGGGTCAAAACCAGGGTGTTACAAGATATCTCCTTAATCTATATGGCTAAAGAATAAAGGGACACATCTCAAATATTATCATAATAATTCATCCATTTGATTAGCATCAATGACAATTCCAAAACCTACAATATTCTATTACATTTGTCCCAAGGAATTGTTGTGCACAAATTCTTCAAAAAATCATAAAATAACTAAGAGAGAGTCATTCATGCCTTGAGAATAAAGAAAATAAATAAATAAGAAGCCTCTTTTAGGGGGAAACATCTGTAAACAATGTAGCTAATATACATGACAATAAGAGATGATTATATAAATGAGTCTCCTTTATTATAAATAGGAGATGAAGTGGTAATTATAATGTAACCTAATACTAATCTGACCTAACCACAACTAATATAATAATAATAAATTATTTTTAGGGCCTTAACACTGCCCCCCTCTTTAAAAAGATATTTCCCTCAAAGCTTGTAATGAAGGGTGTCTCTTCATGAACTGTTCATCTTACCATGTAGTATCTTTTGGTGGCATATACTTCCACTTAATTAGGTACTCCATAATTCTTATATTCCAAAGATATATATAACTTCTATTAATATCTTTTTTTGATTCCAAAATCAACTTCCCGTCTTCATCTAATTTTGGTATTTCTATCTGCAATGGCATAGTATGTCCTAAAACATTTTCCATGCAAGATACATGAAAAATTGTTATGAATGTGGGAGGAAGGAAAATATAAATAATATGCCACTTCTCCAATCTTGTGAATAATATTTTAGGGTCCATAGACTTTTGGAGAAAAAAAATTCTTCTTCCATTTAAGAGTATATTGCTTATAATGTTGTAGTCTCAAATATAACCAGACAACCTCCTTAAAATTGTCTTTCTCTTTTGTGTTGATCTACTTGTTGCTTGATCCTATTTTAGACAATTTGAAGGTTTTCTATTAGGATTTGCAAAGTTTCTTTAGTATCTTCAATATGTGTATCAACTTCCTATAGTTTGGAATGATCCTAAAAAACAATGTGATACTAGGAGCTAGATAACCATAATATGCTTTAAATTGGAATGATCCTAAAAAAACAATGTGATACTAGGAGCTAGATAACCATAAAATGATTTAAATGGAATCATCTTTGTAGATGTGTGATAGGTGGTATTAGACCACCATTTTCCTAAAGGAAGCCACTTGACGCATTAATATTGCTTATTTGAATCAAATTAATAGAGAGAACCTTCTAAACATTTGTTAAAAACATATGTTTTCCCATCTATTTGTGGGAAATATTTTGAACTCATAGCCAATGTTGTTCCCATTATCTTCGATAACACTTTCCAAAAGTTTCCTATGAATTTTGGTTATCTCTCACTGATGACTACTTCGGGGATTAAATTAAGTATATGAATTTGCTTCAAGAACACTTCAACCACTTGCTTTTCAGTATATGTACTTTGAATCCACGAAAATGTGCATATTTTGTGAGTCTGTCCACAACGAAAAAAACATCACCTTTAGCTTGTGGTTTTTGTAATGAAGTCCATTTGATATATCTTCCCATATTCGATTTGGTATGTGTAAAGATTGAAGTAAACCTAGAGGCTTGACTATCTCAACTTTACTTATTTTTGTTGGGACATAATAAACCAACTTAATACTTAGGATAAAAAAATTTATCATTATTTGATTAATTTCCTACCCACTAGCCTAGATAGTTTGCATCCACTTGCGCCACATGGTCAACACTTTCCATATATACCCCGGGAGCGCTTTTATCACGATTTTGGTTTGATCCTACCAACTTTCTTAACAGTTGTTATCAGGAATTATGTAATCGGTGTGGACACCGTTTGTTCCTCTATCCTACAAGTCACAAGTATAGAACAAAAGAGCACAGAGACATATCCTTTCCTTAAGTAATCAATTTAAACAACACGAAATAAACCATACCTCAAACCTATGTCTCTTTGTCTTTGTTCCAAAATCCCTTGCAATGTTCAATACCTGCAAAATAGATCAAAACAAAAACACACAAAGTGAGAGCATCATGATAAATCAATTACTTATATCAGTGATCAAGGAATCTGATAATATTGAACTGAAATTAACAACACATCAAATATAGGAAAGGGGAACACTTTTGTATTAAATAATGAGAGAGTAAATTTACAACCTAGCCTTGATGTTGATGGCTTCAACCTCTACAAGAAATCTACAATCTTGCACAACTATGAGCATCTATTCACATACAAGCCAACTCTATCTTTCCTCTAACTCAGACTTCAATCCAACAGCATAAGGGTACTTTTATTTTGGCCTCCTCCACTCACATCATGAATGCTTCATTTATAGGCCCAAAACACATGAGATTGACTTGGGGAATGGATAGGAGGTGATCCCAACAGGTGAGGGAGGTAAATTCAACCTTTCCCAAGCAAATAGGAACTGAATCCACGGAGGAATTTGCAAGGAAGCTTCCATAACCTTCTTTTTTCCTCTTTTTGGTCTATCGACACACTGAACAGAAGGGGAAAAGGTGCTGACCTAAGTTATTGTCAAAGAAAAGGTGGACCCACACTTATTTCTCCACTACAGACAGCACCATCGATGATCTGTCAAAACAGGAGAAAGGCTCCGTACTTCAAAAATGTGGAAAAAATCTAACCAATGTGTCTCAGTTCAATATTTTTGACAGGTAAAAAAGTTATGGTGGAATTTTCAGGCGCAAGAGAATGCCCCCAAAAGTATGAATCTAGAAGGAAGTGATAGGTGAAATAGTTTGCAAGATATCAGTCTAGTATAGATGCAATGATAGATGAGCTTATAACTGACATAGGACCAATAACTGAATTACCTATGGAAATTGAACCCAGTGTTAGAACAATTACACTCACATCAATTTCCAATTACACATGCAAAATTACTCACAAAAGAGACTGAATATGGAGCTGAACACTAAACTGTATTGAATAAGTGTATAATAGCCAACCCTATGAGGTCATAGGCTTCCACAATAAATAATTACATGAGGGATTTGAATGCATGAATTTTCCATTCGAATCTAGTCAAAAGCAGGCTTACTAAATCTAAGCAAATCCCCCATAGGTGCATAAAGCAGTTTCCAAAACTGTCTAGGAGCTCACGAATTGGAAAAATCAATTAGGCAAGCTAATAGTGGATGGAAGGAAAACTCATACATGCTTTTCATAGGAGAAAAGAGTGGAGGATGTGGAGGACAAAAAACAAGTTAACTTCACCTAGTCAAACTTTCCCAATTGCCTTAAAGCACTGAAAAAGCAGGCAATAAAGCAAAAAAAGCAGACATGCGCTAGGGAGGCCAGGAATAAAGCAGATTTGATTCCAGGAGGTTTCCCAAGCACTCCATGACTCAAAATTAGCAATTTGGACCACTATGGATGTGTAGATGACAACTTGCATAAGGTGGAATATGGAAACTAGGAAAATAAGACAAAAATGGATAATTAATGTCTAAGGTAGCTAACTATGGGTTGATTATTCTAAAACCCCCCGTTAAGCCTGAATTATGAGTAATATATCAGAAAATTATAGGGCCTAGAAACAAGGCTTAGTCACCCTTTACATACTGCATGTCCATTTAACCAAGGAAAGAGGCAAAAACCCAGTGGGAAAATCCTCCCTTAAACATGGACTGTAAAACAAAATTTGGAAATATTGTCATCACTCATGCTTCACAGCATGATCAGCAATCCCCGGTAGTGATTTGATATTGATGAATGTCTTCTCACAAAATTCTTTGGTGAAGATATCAGCTACTTGTTCTGAAGATGAACAGAAGAGTAGGTGAATGGTGCCATCATGCACAAGCTGTCTGATGTAGTGCATATGGATCTCAATGTGTTTGGTTCTCTGCTTCTAAACTGGTTGATTGTAGATTTGAATGCTACTCTGACTATCATAGTAGATAGTAGTTGAGTATTCTGATTCGAATTCACACTCTCCAAGTAACCCCTGCAACCATAAACATTGAGTTGCTGCATTTACAACTCCTCTGTACTCTGCTTCTGTAGATGAGAGTGCAATGGCACTTTGTTTCTTGCTTGACTAGCTGATTGGCCCTTCTGTAAGCATGAACACATATCCTGATGTTGACTTTCTATCTATGCTATCACCTGTCCAATCACTGTCAGTAAACCCAATCAAATCAAGATCAGATTTAGCTTTATAGAAGATCTCATGTGTCCTTGTTCCCTGAACAAAGTTAAGGATCCTTTTGGCTTCTTTCCAATGGATCTCATGAGGCTGATCCATGTATCTAGAAGCCACACTTACTGCATAAGAAATATCAGTTCTAGTATGTGTAAGATACAACAAACATCCAATCAATTGCCTATACAGTGTATTGTTTACCATAGGTAAAGAATCAGCTTCTTCACGCTTCACTCCTGAAAGGAAAGGAGTCTTGCTTGGCTTGCAATCCTTCATTCTGAATTTGTTCAGCAAATCCAAGGCATACTTGGACTAGTGCACCTTGATTCCAGCTTTGGTTTGATCAATCTCATGCACCAAGAATTGGCTCAATAGCCCCAAATCTGTCATGGAGAAGGCTTGGTTCATTGCACCCTTCAAGGAAGCAATTTCATCCTTTGAGATTCCTGTAATGAGGAGGTTGTCAACATATAAAAAAATGATAATTAATGAACCATTAATCAACTTCATATAGACATTTGTATCTGATTTGCATCGAACAAAATTCAGTGATAGCAGAAAGCTATCAATCTTGGCATACCAAGCCCTGGGGGCTTGCTTAAGCCCATACAATGACTTCTTTAGCCTGCACACAAGAGATGGGTTAGTAGCAAATCCTTGAGGCTGCTGCATGTATATCTCTTCAGTGATATCTCCATTCAGGAAAGCACACTTCACATCCATGTGATGTACTTTCCATTGCTTTGAAGCTGCAATGGCTAAGGCTGGCCTGATGGAGTCCATCTTTTCCATTGGTGCAAAGGTCTCATTGTAGTCTATGCCATGAAATTGTGAGTAGACCTTGGCTACCAATCTGGCCTTGTACTTCAGAGGTGAACCATCAGCAGCAAATTTGGTCTTGTACACCCACTTACACTGAACTAGCTTTCTCCCTGGGGGAAGATCAACAAGCTCCCAAGTGTTGCTCTTCTGGAGTGAGCTGAACTCTTCCTTCATGGATGCTTTCCATGTTGGATATTCTGTTGCATCTTCATATGTCTGAGGATCTGATTCCACCAGCAGATAGCATTTCTCAGAAAACATAGGATCTTTCATGCACAGAGCACTCTCAAATTGAGATCTAGTCCTCCTAGGGTCATTAGGATTTCCAGCTAGCTCTCCAGCTGCATGAATGGTCTTGGCTGCCCATTTTTGCCTTGTAGGGATGTTAGGATCTGCAATAAAAACATCACTATCAGACATATCAGAATCAGCATGTTCAACAATCTCTTCACTTACATTCAGAGGTTCTGGTGGTGAAGAGGATTATCCAACTTCCACTGCTACTAGGGGTTCTTCTTGAAACTGAACACACCTTTCAACGAAGGCTTTGTTTGTGCTCAAATTGATCAGCTTGTACCCTTTTGAATATTTAGAGTACCCAACAAATAGACACTCTTGGCTTTGGGGCTGCAAAGCCTTTCTCTTTTCTGTTGGAATTCTAGCCCAAGCCTTTGAGCCAAAAATCCTAAAATGGGTCACATCTGGCTTGTGCCCACTCCATGCTTCGAAAGGATTCATACCATCAAGATTTTTATGGGGCACCCTATTCTAGATATAGGCTACATGTTGGCTATCATGGGCAGACCTGGGTTTACTGTATTTAACCAACAACACCCCTAGCTCACTGGCCCTTTCGGCGACAGACCGCGAAGCGGCTTGAAGTCTCACCCGAAGTGATTCTAATGGGTTGGCCAAGGACTCAAGCATCTTGGACCAGGTTCTATGGAATCCTATTTGCAACTTGTATCTCTGCTAGCCGCGAGGCCTCTCACTCTGCGCATCGCATGACCCTTCTACTCGCGTCGCGCGATCTCCTCGTCTCGCAGCTCTTCTAGCCGCGAGATCTCTCTTTTGCTATCGCGTGGTCCTTTTCTGCGTCGCGTAACTTCCACTGACTCGAAATGACTCTAGCCTTATCACACCACTGCACACCAGGTGACACGTAACTTTCTCCCCAATGCTAAGTCCTTAACCTATGGTATCGCGCACCGCAGCTCCTCTGTCGGTGTGGTATCGCCTCCCTGCGATATCCTACTCCCGCGGCTCAGCGCACTTAGCATTGTTCGTGTGGACTTGCAAGACTCAACATACCAGGCTATTTAACACTACGACTAGTGACTGTTCAAGTAAAGCATAAATGAACCCGCATACAACATGCCAAAGACTTCAACTTATGTCTATCCTTCTATATTACTGTGAACTGAACAATGCATACATACATTCAACTGTAAACCAGGCTCATATAATAACTAATAGATGCAACAAATAAACACAACACATGAATCAATCACATAGCACTCGATTTTAACATGGTTCACCTCCAGGATGGAAGTTACATCCATAGAACTGTGTTTCTATTATAGCTCATGGGAAGGTAAACACAGTTCTACTGCACCGCATATGCAGCTTGAGATCTTCTTGGTAACTCCGCACATATCCTGGAGCCCTTCTCTCTTAGATCTCTTCTCTATCTCTATATTGTCTCTCTTACAATATACTCTTCCCTCTCTGTCAATCCCTGCGGATTGTTACACGCATGCTCTTATGAGCTAGCTACTAGTTACAGTAAGATACTACAGCTAATAACAGAACCAGAGCTTGGCTTCTACAACTATCTAATAATCTACAAAAACAACTAACAACTGAGCGAACCCTTTTACAATACAAAATATATCCCTTTATAGGCAGCCCAGAGGTCTCACCATTACAACACTATGGGCTTGTCCCAACAGTAACCCAAACCCTAACTAGTGACAGTCGGCGTATCTGTACTTTGAGGTAGCCGCTATCCGTCACACCACAGCTCTCTACGGTCTTCCATTCTTCCCGGCTCTGATCATGGGTACTATGCACCGCTTCCCTTCAGCACAGCTTCCTGCAGTCTTCCATGCTTCCCAGTGCTGACCATGGGTACCGGCGCTGCTTCCCTGGCTGTCCTTTGTCTTCAATACCTCAGCCTCGTTGCTCCTTTTCCTTTATGAGGGTAGGTGAGCCCTCCTGTCGTCCACCACTTCCTTCAATGCAGTGGGTGAGCTCTCTCTTCTCGGCTGCTCAGGTACCGTCGTCTTCCTTGACTTCTCTGTCTTCTACAGTCACGGTTTCCGGCTCTGATCTATAGCTAGAAACCTGCTATGGCGTCGTAGCTCTACCTCTTCTATCTCCACCAAAACTGTCTATCTGTCAAAATAGCAGCTTCTTCTGTAGCTGCGGGACCCTACTCCAACAGTCCCCTAACACTTACTTGTGGCTCGCCCCCGAGCCACTACCAGTGGGCCTCTCCTGCTATAGCTTCTCCTTGGCTTCCTGCAAAGTCCGTTGCAACTTGTTGCGAAGTCCTGCAACTTTGTCCTGCATCTCTATGACACGCTCTTGTGCCGATATTTTGTAACTTAGTTCGTTGGGCTCTCTTATATTTCCCTTCCTTAGTTATGCTCTCGCTCTCGTCGCTCCTGAGACCTTTCAAAGGTCGCCTGGTTTTGAGAAGTCTTCCACAGATATCCTTTCCTCTTTTTCTGGGTTAGAACTTTTATCACAAGGAAAATCTGTATCTTCCAGCCTTCTCAAACATTTCATTCAGTCTGGAGCCTACTTATGCGAAAGGTATACAAACCAGGAATTCAATTCGAAGAACAAGTCTTTGTCTGCATCTTGAAGTTCTGCTTGTTCGGTTTGTTTTCCCTTTCACTTTTCTTCTCACCAACTCGCTCTAGGTATTCACGCTGCTTGGGTTCCGTATATTTTCATTCCTGACCTGTGGAACCTCTTGTTCTCCTCCTAGCCAATGAGATAGGTCATCTTCCTTCTCCCGTTGCTTCCTTTTTCTCATTTTTACTTTCTTCCTAGAGGGAGATTTCTTCTCATCATTCTGCCACTCTGCTTTCTTATCTTCATTGATCGGCTCGGCTTCCTTCTTCTCTTTAGCAGAGATTTTGATGACATTTTCTACATCCTGTGCTTGATTCCTCATCCTTGGAAATTGTCTTACCTGTGATATTCCTAATTTCACAACCCTGGGCGGCGTCGTCATAGTGGACATACAGCCACCAGGGTCGAAACGTCTCAGCATGTCTTCTAAAGGTTCCTCCTTGGACAGAACCCACTCGATGTAAAACGCTAGACGTGCAATGGCTTCGAACTCTGGGAATCACAGCACTCTGTAACGGGGTGAACTCTTCACAGGGAACTCTTAATAGCTTACTCTATAGCTCTCGGGTTTTTGCAAGTGTAACCCTCTCGAATGAACAATTTCTACTTTTATGCCGAAGGAAACAATCCCGGATGCAACGGTCATCTAGACTGAACCCGTCGGTCGTAATAATTACATGGGAGAGACCACACCCATCATCCGATCCTCAATAAATTCTGAAATCCGATCACATTTCCCTCGAAGCGTGTGTAGTGGGGCCGGTCTCGTCGAATATTTGCCAAATCTGGAAACTTAATTATGCTGCTGCCAAATCTACGGTAAGGTATACCGGTCATTTCCTCATTAACTGCCTGTCAGAAGGTGACTTGACTGACCCTCTGTCGGTTGCAAAACTAGATATGTGGCACGGGGAAACATCACATTATTGCGCTGAAACACTGCATCACCTCCGCAAACAAACAAGTGGTTTTTTTTTCCCGCAAGCCACTGATGACTTGTGCAAAATGAACTGACCTTATGAAATTCCTCATTCTTATAATACCTACCGGTGTAGACTAGTTCCCGGTGCGATGCCTCCTTTCAACTACACTAGACATCTGCACCACCATAAACTGGCTAAGCTAGGGCTGAGAGGTGGGGTGGCTATGACTATAGAGCTTAAGCCTGGCTGAGCTGAGCTGAGCTGAACAGCACCTCCCTCTATGACTTGCTGTATCTAATATGGCCCCAGCCAATTCATCTTGAACTTCCCTGGAAACTTAATGAATTTACTGTCATAGAGGAGTACTAGTTCTCCAATCTGGAAAGTCTTGCTCTTAATGTGCCTATCATGCCAAGCTTTTTCTCATGCCTTCTGCACTTTCTGATGGAATCCGGTGATGAATCTGTCTTCCTCTAAGGCAAGCAGATGTGCTAGCCTTTCCTCCACTGTGTCTGTATCAGTCATCGCGGTAATCTGAGCGATTCTTAAACTGGGAAGAATATACTCCATAGGCATAACAGCCTCCTGTCCATACACCAAGCTGAAAGGTGTGTGTCCTATAATTTTCTTGCATGTGGTCCTATACGGCCATAATACAGCGTTAAATCTGAGGTCCCAATCATTCCTTTGGTTGTTGCATATTTTAGTAAGAGCGTTTTCTAAAATCTTATTAAAGGCCTCCACCGTACCATTAGCTTGTGGGTGGTAGGGAGTGCTCTTATGGTGCTGAATCTAGAATTCTTCTGTCAAGGCCTCAATGGTGCAGTTCAAGAAATGTGTGCCTTGATCGCTCATCAAAATTACAGGGCAACCAAATCTACTGATGATGTTCTCAAAAAGGAACTGTGCGGCTGTAGCAGCATCACAATTTCTTACTGCTTTGGCCTCTGCCCATCTGGTGAGGCACTTTGTTCCTGTGATAATATATCTCACGCCAGTGCACTTTCCTGGTGGGTTGATAGGACCCACAAAGTCTATAGCCCACTTGTCAAATGCGAGCAGCGTAACCTGCGGGCGCAGCGGCATTTCGTCTCATCGTGAGGGTTTTCCTACCCTCTAGCAGATATCGCAGCATTTGTAAAAGTCCTTGGTGTCCTTATGCAACATAGGCCACCATAATCCTGCATCTAGGATTTTCTGCGTAGTCGGCTTTCCTGCGAAATGACCTCCTGTGGTTCCTAAATGTGCCTCTCTGATAATAGCGTCTTTTTCATGCGGCATCACACATCTGCGCAAAACTTCATCCTGTCCTAACTTGTATAGGTGTCCTACGATCAGGGTGAAGTCTACTGCTTTAATAACCAACTGCTTCTTTTGCTGCTTAGTAAACTCATCAGGTGCCAATCCTGTAGTGAGAAAGTGAATAATATCAGCATAGTAGTCGTCTACGATCTGGATAGAAAACAACTGCGCATCTAGCAAATTGTCCTCTAGGTTACTTGGCTCTTCTCCTGAGTCTATCTGCGACAGATGATCAGGTCCGGCATTCAATCTTCCTGGTTTAACAATGATTTCAAAATCATACTCCTGAAAGAGGAGTAACCATCTGCATATTCTCCCCCCTAACACTGGCTTATTGACCAGATACTTCAATGAGGAATGGTTAGTAAAAATCTTGAACGAGGCACCCAATAGGTAGTGCCTGAACTTCTGTAGCGCATACACCATAGCTAGGCCTTCTCTTGCTGTCGTGGTGTAATTATTTTCTGCTGGCGATAGCTTTCTACTCGAGTATGCGATAAGATGATCAATATCCCCTTCTCCTGGTTGCGTTAAGACAACCCCTAGTGTGATGCCAGATGCATCCACATGTACATGAAATGGCTTAGTCCAGTCTGGAAATACTAGGATGGGCGCTATAACCATCTTTTCTTTAAGTGTGTCTAGACTCTGCTGACATTCCTCATTCCATAGGAATTTTACATCTTTCTTTAGCAATTTCTCCATTGGTGTTGTAATCTTTGTGTAGCCCTTGATGAACTTTCTGTAGTAACCGGTATGACTAAGTACTGTCCTTAGTTGCTTGACTGAGTTGGGTGCTGGAAGATTTACAATGACGGCAATCTTTACAGGATCTACCATCAAGCCTTGTCTGCAAATAATGTGACCCAACAAAATACCAAATGGTGCACAAAATATACATTTCTTCAAGTTTAGAGAAATCTGGTACTGCCTACATTTCTCTAACATTAGTCTTAGATCTCCTATGTGCTTGTCAGTTAGTCCAAATACAGTCCAATCATCAAAATATACTTCTAGTAATTTATGGATGTATTCTTTAAATACAGCAACTACTACTATAGAAAATATAGCTGGTGCATTCTTAAGACCAAATGGGCATTACCGTATACTGGAACGAGCCCCATTCTGTTGCAAAGGTGGTCTTGGATCGATCTTCTGGATGTATTCTGATCTGATGGTAGCCTGAAAACCCATCAGTGAAGGAGTAGACCTCCTGTCCTCCCACGTTGTCTAATACCTCATCAGTGAACGGTGTCGGAAATGGATCGTGAAGCGATGCATCGTTGAGCTTGCGCAGATCGACACAGATCCTGATGTCTCCTTTGGTTTTCTTCTCATGTACGACCATGGGGCTAACCCATTCACTTTCTTCTACAGGCTCAATGATGCCTACTGCTAGCATCTTATTGATCTCATCCTTTACTTTTTCTTTATATCATGGATTTAATCTATATGGGCGTTGTTTGACTGGTCTAGCATCCTCCTTCAATGGTATCCTCATGACTCCCAAGTCTTCGAATATTCCCTTCATCTCTATGAACTTGGTGGGAAATAGGTCCTGATAGTCATGTAACAAGTCTGCAATCTGTCCGACTGTTTCATCGTTCCAATAGTCTCCAATAGAGGCAAACTTAGGTTCTGTGTCTGTGCCAATATTGATTTTTTTAATCTTGATGGGCTCTATGATTGCTGGAATTTCTAACTGTGGTCCCTCAACATCGCGAGTGCCTTCTGACTCCGAAATGTTGGTGTCGCGAGGATCCTCATCCTCCTCCTCTGGTTCAGATGCAAAATTATAACACTCTAACGCCTCTTTTAGCTGGATAGCCAACTCAGGTTGAGCTGACACTGATATGGTACAATCCTCAAATATCTTACTCTTTATTACTTGTAGGGCCTGATCAACACTTGGATACTCAGATTCAAAAGCGAAGGTGAGTAGGAAGCTGTCTATCATAAGTGGCCATGTAGTTGTTCCCTTGCGCAGTTCAGTCTCTGTATACCAGTTCCTTGGAACTGTATCCAAAGTATGAATGAATTGGTGAACCCATTCATCCTTGGGAATGTCCGACCAATTCTGTTCACATGTCTGAATGTGTGATATGGGGTCACTCTCTCCTGTGTATTTTTGCTGGACATACTCTCTGTCGACAGAAAATTTGATCGCCATGAATCTCTTAATATCATCCCATGATGCGATGTTCTCTTTATGTGCATACCACCATCTTGCAGGTGTGGCTCGTACTACAAGGTCCATAGCTGCGATCCTCTGTTCATGAGGAATCTGTTGTTCAAACTGCTCAAGAAAGTCCTGGATATCAATTGTACCATGAAATGATGGAATCTCATTGATCTCTGCGCCAATCCATCGCAATGACTTAGTCAAGTACGTGCATCTGTGCACTAAGACTTCGTTAAGTCTGTTCTGCCAGTTCTCTAGACCAACATCTGAATCTAATGCGCATGAGTTGTCGCATCGCTAACTAATGTTCCCTTCTGTGGTTGGATTGATGTAGTCGCTCTGGTTTGTGGTCATCTGATAGAGGCTCTCCATGTTACGTGCCTCCTCCTCTGCTCGGATAGGTTCAATATATCTAGGACCCTCAAAAGGATCCAACGGTGCGATGACCCGGATCTGCACGTCCTCAAAGGTCATTTGTCTTCTCTTTAGGTCGATAACGGCCATGTTACCGATCGCCCGATCAATGCCTAGTAGTGCTGGATATGGTCTACTATCACCAATGATTTCTATAACTTCAAAGTCCGCAAAGCTACGAACTGCGTCAATGTCAACTGGCACCTGTGGTAACCGACCCAGGGGTGACACACGCTGCTGATTAGCTAATCTCAGATGGATAGGCAATCTGATTAACTTAGGGCTACCCATCTGTTCCCATGTCTGCTTAGTCAGAACATTTACATCTGATCCCAGATCTAGGATCACCTCATCCATTTCAAATTCTCCAACCTGCGTTGTGAGTCGCATCTCTCTTCCTGTTCTTGTATGTCCTGTAATATTATGAACAGCACACTGTGTACTGCCCACGGAAGAGGATGGCTGAGACTGATCTATAATGCACTGAAGTTTCGTGATAGCTTGCTCATTTCTTACAAGTTTTAGACAACTCTGTAAGAAGGAATGTACACTTCCTGTCATCTCGTCCTCATCGCATCTTTTCGATGTGGTAGCCTGCGATGTCTGTACAAGGCTATCACTACAAGGTGCTTGCTGCGGTACGCCCCTAGATGGCGGTACCTGCGATCCTGGTTGCGTAGGGTCATCAAAGAAATCCTTAGCTTCCTGAAATGTCTATTTGTTCTTCTGCAGGTCGAGTGGTGTTGCTTTATTGGGAGCTCTACGTACCCACTCCTGACCTATGTTCTTTTTCGTCTCCTGCGATGTCCCACTGGTAGAAAAACCGCTGCGAGTCACAATATTGACTCTTGGTTCTGGCTCTTCCTACTCAGCAGCAATAAGATGAATGTTCTAGTGTACTGCTGGCTTAGGTTCTCTGATCTTAGCTATCAAGGTAGGACACTCCTCTACAGTATGATCATAAGATTTACAATAGTTTCATGTGTTAGTAGGGCTCTGACATTCCCTAGCATAATGTCCTACAACTCCGCAGTTGTAACAAGTAACTGGTCCATGACCACGGCCAAAACCTTCTCCTCTGCCGAAGCCTCCTCCCCGACCTCGTCCTCTGAATCCTCCTCCACAGCCTCCATAAGCCGGATCATGTTGTGGTCCTGCTGCTGGACCCTGTGTCTCTGACTGGACTCTGTACAAGTCTTGCTTTGCTCCAACCATGAGATCATAGGCTCTGCAATCATGTTCATCATGGCCTATAGACTTGCAGAAGACGTAGTATAAGTTCTTAGGTGTTTGTACGTACTTCTGAAATATAGGGCAATGGTGAGGTAGATGTCCTCGTGTTTTGCATATTTCACACCACGGTCCGTGGGTCTGCGGTAAGGGGTTAGGAGCCCCTGTTGCTATATATTCTACAAAAACTGGACAGTCGTCTTTGGTATGGCCTTGTACTTTACATTTTACACACCATATTTCTTGCGCAACCTCTTTCCCTTTCTTAAGCTCATGCAACTGTAGCGTGAGATTAGCCAACTGATTTTGTAAGGTTGCCATGCCTGTACTGCTCTCAGCTAGAGGTGAAGCTTCTAGTTTCATCGCCATCTCCAACGCGTCATCCTACGTCTGGAGTTTCTGCTGCATTAACGGGAGTCTAATGTGAGGGAGCAGTGCTGCAATAAACCATTCCTTATGCTGCTCCGGTGTGAACTCAAAACTGACTTGGTCGATAAGGGCTTTGAATTTCTTATCAAAGTCCCACACTGACTCTGTAGGTAACTGCTTGATGTCTTTGAGTTCTGTAATGCACTGTGACTCAGACTTAGGTTTCTTAAACTCTTTAACCATGGCGGTCTTGACCTGGACAAGTGTCCTGGGTACTGTGGTATACTTTATATGTTAAGGCTCGGTCTCTTAGTGTGGTGACCAACTGTACAAGTTTAAGGTTATCGTCATTGATTGCTTTAATGGTCCACATGGCTTCACATAGAAACCACTGCTGCTATGGGTCTTTTGCCCCTGTTCCCTTAAATATAGGTAGCTTCATATCATCCCCCATTCTATTTCTACATGGTGGATGTTGATTTACTGTGTTACTACCACTCGGCGGTGTAGGTGGAGGTGATGTAGCAGTGGTAGGTACTGTCTGTGAGCTACTGGATGGAGTTCCTACGGGATTGTTCTGAGTCCTGGTCTGTTTCTGTGGGGTGTAAGGGTGGTAAGGGATACCCCCCTCTGTTCCTTCTGTGGTACTATGACTCTGTTGTCTAGTACTATCTGAACTATCTTCAAATATTGGAGATCTGAAATCTACCTTATACTTCTTTCCACTACGTGTTCGTCCAATGTCATCAAAATCACTTTCAAACTCTTGTGACATTACTATTTTTACTTATTCATCTGAAACTAGATCCATTGTTCCTTTTTCATGTAATAGCATCTTAATGGACAAGTTTAAAGATATTAGGTACTTACCACGATATCCTTTGAAGAAATAGCGCTCAGCCTCGCTGAAGCTTTTCCTCTGGTCAACTGCAAACTCTGTGATGAAGCCTTCTAGCACACTCGCAAGCTAGAAGTCTACTGCCCTTGTGATAGGATTATCAAGGTTCTTCACGGTCTGAATCAGCTCCGATGTCCAGACAATGTCTCTTTTCTTTTTGAATATGCTTGTATCAGTTAACTTTGATAACCAGTCATAAATCTCGTTCCCAAAGGTCACAAAAAATATCGCATGCAGGTCTGTAATGATATGTTTTTGTAACCAGTCCTCTGTACTCAGTCTAGGACTGTTGTTCTCTCGTTCAGCAAACTCTTTCTAGTTAGACCAAACCCACTTGTTGAGTTCGTCTCTCATAGGACGCCACCAGAACATCAGCGCTCTCTTTGTTCAAAGCGGGCAACGGAACCATTTGTTGGCTATCATGGACAGACCCGGGTTTACTGTATTTAACCAACAACACCCCTAGCTCACTGGCCCTTTCTGTGACAGACCACGAAGTGGCCTGAAGTCTCACCCGAAGTGATTCTAATGGGTTGTCCAAGGACTCAAGCATCTTGGACCAGGTTCTATGGCATCCTATTTGTGACTTCCAGCTCTGCTAGTCGCGAGGCCTCTCTCTCTGTGCATCGCACGACCCTTCTGCTCGTGTCGCGCGATCTCCTTGTCTCACAGCTCTTCTAGCCATGAGATCTCTCTTTTCCTATCGCGTGGTCCCTTTCTGCATCGCCCAACTTCCACTGACTCACGATGACTCCAGCCTTATCGCATCGCCGCGCACCAGGCGACACGTAACTTTCTCCCCAACACTAAGTCCTTAACCTACGGTATCGTGCACCACAGCTCCTCTACCGGTGCGGTATCGCCTCCCTGCAATATCCTACTCCCTTGGCTCAGCGCACTTAGCGTTGTTCATGTCGACTTACAAGACTCAACATACCAGGTTGTTTAACACTGCGACTAGTGACTGTTCAAGAAAAGCATAAATGAACCCACATACAACATGCCAAAGACTTCAACTTATGTCTATCCTTCTATATTACTGTGAAATGAACAACGCATACATACATTCAACTATAAACTAGGCTCATATAATAACTAACAGATGCAACAAATAAACACAACACATGAATCAATCGCATAACACTCGATTTTAATGTGGTTCACCTCTAGGATGGAAGTTACGTCCACAGAACCGTGTTTCTATTATAGCTCAGGGGAAGGTAAACACAATTCTACTTCACCGCATATGCAGCTTGAGATCTTCTGGGTAACTCCGCACACATCCTGGAGCCCTTCTCTCTTAGATCTCTTCTCTATCTCTATATTGTCTCTCTTACAATATACTCTTCCCTCTCTATCAATCCCTGCAGATTGTTACATGCATGCTCTTATGAGCCAGCTACTGGTTACAGTAAGATACTACAGCTAATAACAGAACCAGATCTTGGCTTCTACAACTATCTAATAATCTACAAAAATAGCTAACAACTGAGCGAACCCTTTTACAATACAAAATATATCCCTTTATAGGCGGCCCAGAGGTCTCGCCATTACAACACTGTGGGCCTGTCCAAACAGTAACGCAAACCCTAACTAGTGACAGTCAGCGTATCTGTACTTTGAGGTAGCCGCTATCCGTCACACCACAGCTCTATGCGGTCTTCCATGCTTCCCGGCGCTGATCATGGGTACTATGCACCACTTCCCTTCACCACAGCTTCCTGCAGTCTTCCATGCTTCCCAGCGCTGACCATGGGTACCGGCGCTACTTCCCTGGCTATCCTTTGTCTTCAATACCTCGGCCTCGTTGCTCCTTTTCCTTTATGAGGGTAGTTGATCCCTCCTGTCATCCACCACTACCTTCAATTCAGTGGGTGAGCTCTCTCTTCTCGGCCGCTCAGGTACCGTCGTCTTCCTTGACTTCTCTGTCTTCTACAGTCACGGTTTCTGGCTCTAATCTGTAGCTAGAAACCTGCTACGATGTCGTAGCTCTACCTCTTATATCTCCATCAAAACTGTATGTCCGTCAAAATAGTAGCTTCTTCTATAGCTGCGGGACCCTACTCCAACACTGCACAGTTTATAGCTTCGGCCCAGTACTTTGGTGGCAAAGTCTTAGCCTCCATCATGCATGTTTCCATCTCTTTCAGTGATCTATTCTTCCTCTCAGCAACACCTTTCTGTTGTGGTGTGTAAGGGATAGAATGCTCCATCTGAATACCTGCATCTGTACAATATTGAATAAACTCAGACTTGACATACTCACCACCATTGTTAGATCTGAGGACTTTGAGTTTCCTCCCATACTGGTTTTCAACCAAAGCCTTAAAGACTTTGAAGAGGCCAAAAACTTCAAACTTGTGTTTCAGGAAGTAAACCCAACAATACCTGGAAAAGTCATCTATGAAATTCAATGCATATTTGTCCTGACTCGTGGACATATGAGGGAATGGGCTAGCAACATCACTGTGGATCAACTCAAGAGGTGCAGAGGTTCTCTCATGACTAGCTCTCTCAAATTTATGCTCTGGGTGTTTTCCTAGGATGCAACCTTGACAGACTCCTTTGGAAAATTTTATCTTTCGTAACCCTATGACCATCTCTTTTTCACTAATATCAGAAAGATACTTGTAATTTAGGTGGCCAAATCTTTCATGCCAAAGCTTGCTTGCCTCATTAGCATGAATCAGAAGAGCAGAGGGGTTTGATTAGGGTAGGAAGTGTGAGAACATGTATACCTTCGAAGTATGATTTGCAACTCCTTTTGCAATGACTTTACCACTTGAGATCTATGTGATCTCAACTTCATCAGGGGATAATATGACCTTCTTTGGAGACCCTGTGTGGGTCATCTGATACACTGATAAGAGGTTAGAGGCAAGACCTGGAACATACAACACATTGCTGAACTTACCATGATCAAGATCAATCCTCCCTTTGCCCAAACTTTCAGTGAGAGAGTCATCTCCCAGTACTATTAGTGGACCTTTCGACATGTCAAGTGAGGTAAATGCCTCCTTGGTCGAAACCATATGTCTTGAAGCTCCAGAATCAATGATGAAACTAGGTGAGCTTGATGTGCCAGCAACCAATGCATGAACTCTCTCTCTGTCTTCTGAACTTGATCCTCCTTCCCTCTTCTTTGAGCTGTCTGGAAGAAAGATGCCATTCTTCTCCAAGAGTTAGGTCAGCATGTCTATTTGCTTCTTCATGCAGGAGCTCTCAGAATGATTTCCCTTACTGCAGTATGCGCACTTGCTCATTTCTCCTTTGTTCTTCTTCTTCTGGTAGTTCTTCTTGGAACCTTGAGGCTCCTCCGGAGACTTGTTCTTGTCTCTCTTTTGCTCAAGTGGCTTTTTAGCTTTCTTTTTTCTTTTTGAATCCACCCTTGAATCTCCAGCAACTAGATCTTGGTCTTTAGATGGTTTGATGGTGCCCATCATCACCAATTTATCTTGTTCTTGTTTAAGAGATTCCATGAAATCTGCAATGCTAGGCATCTTCCAGGATCGAGCTGTTAACTTTGTGGCATAGAAGGTCGAAACAAACACTAAATAGTCAGGGCCAAGCTTCGAGAGTATGTCCAAGACCAGCTGATCATCCTTCTTTTCGATCCCACATTGTTTTAGCTGCAAAACAAGTGCTTTGAACTTGGAAAAATAGAGTTGCAGGGATTCAAAGCTATTGGGACTCAAGGAGATCAGTTCATTTTCGATTTGATGTCCCCTCATCTCATCTATATTTCCAAAAAGATCAACAATATTCTCCCATACTTCATTCGGTGATGTCAATCCATCAAGATGGAAAAGGAGGTCTCTGGATATACTCAAACACAAGAGACCATAGTCCTCATCCCTCCTGTTGTGCCATTTTATCTTCTCTGCAACTGCATTGGGCTCTGCTTCTATTGCCTTAGTTACTCTGTAGAGGCCTTTCACTCTCAATAGTATCTCCATCTCTGATTTCCATTCAAAGAAGTTAAATGGAGTCAAGATGATCTTCTGAGATTGATCCATAGCTCAGAAATTGTCCCGGCAGTCAGTAGAAGGCTCCCAGTCAATGATGTCGAACCTACAAAAAAAAATTGGAAGGAGAGAAATCAATCTACAAAGGCTCTGATACCATGTGGAAATTGAACCCAGTGTTAGAACAATTACACTCACATCAATTGCCAATTACACATGCAAAATTACTCACAAAAGAGACTGAATATGGAGCTGAACACTAAACTGTATTGAATAAGTGTAAAATATCCAACCCTATGAATTCATAGACTGCCACAATAAATAATTACATGAGGGATTCGAATGCATGAATTTTCCATTCGAATCTAGTCAAAAGCAGGCCTACTAAATATAAGCAAATCCCCCATAGGTGCATAAAGCAGTTTCCAAAATTGTCTAGGAGCTCACGAATTGGAAAAATCAATTAGGCAAGATAATAGTGGATGGAAGGACAAATAATACATGTTTTTCATAGGAGAAAAGAGTGGAGGATGTGGAGGACAAAAAACAAGTTAACTTCACCTAGTCAAACTTTCCCAATTGCCTTAAAGCACTGAAAAAGCAGGCAATAAAGCAAAAAATGCAGACATGCGCTATGGAGGCCAGGAATAAAGAATATTTGATTCCAAGAGGTTTCCCAAGCACTCCATGACTCAAAATTAGCAAGTTGGACCACTATGGATGTGTAGATGACAACTTGCATAAGGTGGAATATGGAAACTAGGCAAATAAGACAAAAATGGATTAATTAATGTCTAAGGTAGCTAACTATGGGTTGATTATTCTAACATTACCCAACTCAATCATGGTTGTGGACCAATACACTACAGATCCATGATGATGACCATGTCATGGCTACCAATAATACACTATAGATCCATGAACAACTAATGTAGGAGGTAAGACATGGCTACGGAGCATACAAAGTAGATCCATGTCATCTAACCTCAAAATACAAAACATAGCCACCAAACATACAATTTGGATCTATGTCAAGACTCTAACTGATCTCCAAACGCAACCTGAGCATATGAAACCATATTGATGAAACCTAACCACTCAGGGTCTTCATTCCAATCCCCAACTGATACAATTCTAACCATGTGAATAGATGCTTTGACATCAAACATGGCATAAACCACTTGATTATCAGTCATTGATGTAAATTGTCAACAAGTGTGAGGGAAATCATCATTAATATCAATGACCCCCAAGGCATCTAAGTACATTCCCCCAAGTGTGAATAGATGTTTTGAAGTCAAACACTTGATATAATATTTCAATTAGAATTCATTGATGAAAACCTATTGTCAAAAGTGAGGAAACCTGTCATTGAGGCATGCAGGCTTCAAGCTACTTGACTAGGTTTCTAGGTCTAATTCCTAGATGATGAGTTGAAATTGAGAAGAAAAGACTTGCCACAGGAGGGACATGATGATTCCCACATCAATGACATGAAACATGGAACAAAATTTTATTTGAAGTGATAAAACTGACTCAGACATGACTGACTTTATGGATATCCAAAGTTACTGATGATTTATTTTTCGAAAGAGATAAACTTTGAATAATTTGTGGCATGACAAATGACTTAGCAGCATTGACTTGATGATAGTGGAACCATGCATAATGCAAGGAATATGATAAATCATTTTTTGAATTGACTCAAAGGAGTCAGGTTACTCACAAAAGTGGATCGACTCGGATACAAGTTGAATACCCAACTGTTCAAATATGCAAATGCAAACAAGTGCCATATTCAAAGGTGGACTGTAGACTGCCATAAATAAAAATGAAAAACATTCCCCTTTCCCTTAATTTCCCCATCATTAATATATGAGTGCCTCTTTTCATTCCTACAACTTCAAAGAGGGTAAAAAACACTCGTTATAGATCCTCAAGCAATGAGTCCATTCTCACATGTTTTACGAACCTGAGAAAGGAGGGGTTCGTTCCTGGATAGGGTCTTCCATTGTTTTATTTTATGAGTCTGATGAAAGTAAAATTAGTATCGTTCATATTTAGAGAGTCTAAAGGAAGACACAAGGAAACTCCAAAAAGTCATTTTTCGTAAATAAGCCTAGTCGATCCGAAAAAGAGATAACCTACCACCAACTAGTTGATCGTCCTGATACTTTTACAAGTGTGAATGTAACAAGTTCACTTGGAAATATTTTGTGTTTTTAAGGAGACTGAAAAGAGCTTAAATATAACTCCGTAGTGGGTTTCCTTTTTCATAATCCACTTTTAACGAGTATGAAAAAAGTGAAGAAGTAGACTCGACACTCTTTTACTGGTGATTTAACAATCATGTGAAAAGTGTACACAAATGATCGGTACTTTTTCATCTTCACTCTAAGCCTGAAAAAGACTAAAAGACCTTGCTTCATAGCCATGAACCAAACTTGGACATTAAAACTCAAAAAAAATATTAAAATCCAACTCCATTAGAACTATATAAAAACAAGTGATAAAACCCACTTTTATAAAATAATTTGGATTTCAAAAATAATTAAATTATAATGAAAGAACAAAAGTTTTCAAAATTACTATAAATAGATAGGAATAGTAAAAACATTTACCATTGTTACTCTTACCACTTGGAAATTTAATATTTGGAGTGAAAGGAGAGCTTCATTAGTGATTGCAAGTGATTCCGCCTATTGTTTCTCAATCTTCTTGGAAGAGGTAGGTATTCTAACCATTTCTATTTCATGCCCATGATAAATTTTTAAGTTTTAAATAACAATAGAAGGTTTTTAGTAAAGAAAAGAGGGATTTTTAACCGAATAGATGAGGTTCATGGGCGTTTTGAAGGTTTAAAATGTGAGCTGTGGCGGCCTTTTATTTTTCTGGACGTGAGCACGACGGTGCTCTGTCGTGCTGGGACAGATGCACCATAGGCGCTCTATCCACATTCGAAAAAGGCATCAGTCACCAACGCTCTGTTCATGAAGAGGTAGATGCATCATAGGTGCTCTATTCATGTATTAGAAAGGTGTCGCATGCCCCAACTGCTGCAAAAATAAACCCTGTCCCCATTAAAAATTGGTTTCTTCCTTCTATATTATTAATAACATTATTTTATGCTTCCATTTTGTCCATAACGTGATTATTAATAAATGTTTTTATGTCTTGTAGGTTATATACAAGGTTCATGTCATGGTTATCTAGAAAGAACGCAAGCATGAGATGGCATACTTCCAAGCCATCAGTGATCCGACTACCATAGAGGCCTTACAGAACTGTGGACTACTAAAATACTTTAGGGTACCAGGCATGAAGGCATACATCCATCTATTGGTGTATATTATAGACATGTGGGATCCTGAGTAGCAACACTTTGTGGTTGGAATCCACACCCTGACCATAGACATCGAGGATATCTACTTCTTGATTGGATTGTCCCAAAGAGGGAGACCAATAGTCTTATCCAGCCCACGAGGAGGAGAGTCCTCCTTAGATGATTTTATTGACCAATATTATGCACTGGGTACGCATGCTTAGTCTGGGAAATTACGCATCAAGTAGATAGTGGATCATCCTTTGAGGATGGTAGTATATACTATTGGTAAGGTGAATGGGACTAGGTCTTCTCACCTAACTACTAGGTTGCACATGTTGTATGCCCTATATTGCATGGATCCCACAGTCTTCAACAGGTGTGAAGGAATGTTGGTAAATCTAAAGGATAAACTGAACAAGCTTAAGCAGGGGAAGCTTAAGCAGTTCAGCTATGGAGCTGTGGTGGTATCCTTCATCTTACAAAGGGTGCCCCACATGAGGCCATAGGTGACTGTGAGTAGAATGGACCCTGAGGATCCTAGGATGCTCCAGTGGGTTTATATCATGGCCCTCCATGGAGGCGGAGGACCCAACGTTGTCTACAGAACAACCTTCTCCCGTTGGTTGAGGGGCCAGCTACTCATGATTGAAGATTATTCCTATGAGGGGACAGACTTCCGAGATTACCGAGAGCTCACACTACCTGAGGGGGAGGAGTAGGATGACTGAGGTAAGAAAGACATTATCCATCTTGTTTTTAATTTTTGAAGTTTATTTCATTTTTATCTTGTAATAGTGAGATAAGTGAAAATGGTTTTTATACAGATATTGGACCAGTACGCCCAGCTGGTATGTCACCTATTGAAAGGTGGACAGGGACCAGGGATATGGTGGCTTATCACTCCGAGGCAGATGAGGAGCTTGGAGATTTGGAGGAGAAACTGCAGCATCTAACTATAGGGATTCCAGATGTGACCACCGATGATGTTACCAGCGCCATACTACATGGGTCCCTAGATGGTTTTCCAAGCTACTCCGTAGAGTGGCTCAGGCTATTATATGCTATCATGAGCACCATCAGGAAGATGACTAGTTTATAAGGTTTTCCACTTTTGTATATGTACACGGAAAGCTTCGAAGCTTCATATTTTGCCCCATATATGTATATTTTGAACTTGTTACAGCCCTGAACTTTTAGTGAACTCAAAGCTTGATGCTTCAGCCCAATTTTGTATCTCAGTTTTACAGTTATATATATATATATATATATATATATATATATATATATATATATATTATGGAAAACCTTTTATTTACAATTGTGTGTGCAAAAAATGTGATGTGTGAAATAAATTCCTACTTATGAATTTGCATGTATATCATTTATGTTAAAAATGGACTTTTAATTATGAGCAATGTAAAAATCTAAGACATAATTAGCTAGGGAATCTTCCACAGCATTCAGATGTCTCAGAACGTGTTGATATGTGACTTGCTCAAAAGATATTTCTAATAGTCTAACCCTTCAAAATGTTCAAATAAGTAGAGGGTTTCAGACAATGTAGACCTGATTAAGCTGTTGAACAACTAATTCGAATTCTAGTTAAACCCTAATCTCTCTTACATCGCTAGCTAGTGCTTCTATTAACAATCCAATCTTTGCACGATATTCGGCCATATTGTTGGTAGAGGGACCTAAAAAAACACCCCCTGAACTCACCAGATCACCTGTAGGAGAGTACCGTATCCAAGCTGCTGAAGCAAGATTTAATTTATAATGATTAGCACCAACGAAAAAATTAGTAAAGGTAGTCATCTATCCATTTATACATAAGGTATACATAATCAGGGTTTGAAAAACACATTTTAGATCACACAAAAAACCACACTATCAAAATAAGACACACATCAATCTATAAACAGTATTTACAAATAATCTATGCTAGATGACCTAGGCATAGTATCTTTTAAGGTAGAGCCCGTTACGGGGCTCTCCCAAGGGTATCCCATCATAATCTACTAAATCATATGCACCCTTTTACAAGATGTGGCTGATAATGTAAGGCCCATTCCACATAGATTCGAATTTCCCTGCCCGCATCTTATCATGCTTCTAGTCATAAATCAATACCAGATCTTTTTCATCAAAAGAGCGGGGTTGAATGGTTCTGTCATATTGAGCTTTCATTCATCGTTTGTGTGCCTCATTAGCTAAGGCAGCATCATGGTGAGTTTCATCAAGTTTATTTCGATATAGGAATCGTTCCTCTTCTATAGTGGTGTTACAAAAAATTTCCACAACGAGCTTCAGAGAAGGGATCTTGCATTCTATCAGGAGCGTTTCTTCCAATCCATATACCAATTGAAAAGGCATGAAACCGATGGAAGTTTTTACAGTGGTCCTATAGGCCCTTAAGTGCATAAAATAGTTGTAAGTGCCAGTTTTAAATGGTCTGCCCTATGATTCGCTGAAGCATAGTTTTCAACACTTTGTTTATCTCTTCAACCTGGCCATTGTCTTGAGGGTAGTAAGGTGTAGAGTTGTCATGATTAAACCCTAACTTTGCACTAAGTTCTCCCATCATTTTGTTCTGGAAGTCTGACCCATGATCAATCATAGTAGCCCTAGGAATCCCGAACCTAGCGATGATATGGTTAAACAATAATAACGTAGTTGTTTTCCCATATTTCGCATATGTGGGAATATCCTAAGCCCATTTTTTGAAATATTCCATGGCCACAATAACGTAGCCATGCCCCCCAGCTAAGGTAGGCCTACAATGCACATAGTCTATGCCCCATTTTGCAAAAGGGCCAACTGCTATGATGGGATGAAGTGAAGCTGGATGAGTGTGCATCTTGGTAGTAAACATTTGACATGGCAAGCATTTCTTAACCATTTCAATGCATTCTTTAAAAATTGAGGGCCAAAAATACCCTACGCGCAAGATTTTATGGGTAGTATCCAACCCAGAGAGATGATTTCCACAAGCTTTAGCATGGAAATCATTCAGGATGATTTCAGCTTCCTCATGTGTGAGGAAATGTCGTAACATAGAATCAACACCACAGTGATATAAGGTATCATTTAAGATGAGATAGTATTTATCCTGGTAGTGGATGCGACAACGCTCATCACGAGTAGTGGCGGGATGATATCGTAAGGTTTGGAGATACAAAATGATGTCTCCATATCAGGGTTCAGTCATACTAATTAAAAATAACGATTCATAAGTTAATGAATCCACAGGATCTGTATTCTCCGCAGTATGGGGAACGTCACATATGAGCTCTGCGAAGACAAGGGACTTCTTCGAAGTAGTTTTAGCAAACTCTAACTCAAATTCTTGGAGGATAAAAATACATCGTGAGTATTTTCCCCCAAGTACTTGATGTGTCAATATGTAGTACATGGGGTTAGAGTTAGCATAAATAGTAGTAGTACGGAGCAATATATAGTGACCGAACTTCTGGACCGCGATGACCATGGCCAGAGCAAGTTTCTTCACATGTGAATATTGGGTTTCGGAGTCTAGAAGACTCTTACTGGCATAGTAGATCACATGTTCTTGGTCATGTTCATCTATTTGAACAATGACCATGCCTATAGTAGACAAGGATGCAGCCATGTACAAGAAATAGTCCTTGGTGTAATCAAGTGGCTGCAACATAGGTGCATGGGTAAGTACATGTTTGATATTATCAAATGTGTGCTACGTGATCATCCCAGAAAAAAAGTGTATCCTTTTTAAGCAACCTCATGAAACCATGTGTCCTTTCTATGTAATTGCAGACAAAACGACGTAAAAAGATTGCCTTCCCTTGCAAACTTTGTAGTTTAGTTACATTTTTTGGAGCAGGTAGGGCAAGAATAGCTTCGATATTCAAAGGATTGATATAGATGTTGTCCTTAGAGACAGTGAAACCAAGCAATCTACCAGTTTAGACACAAAAAACATATTTGTGGCAGTTCAAACGGATGTTGAAATGACAACATCAGAGAAAAATAGCTCTCAAATGATCAACATGAATTTCCCGCTGCTTGGAATGAGCGGGTAGGTCATCAAGATAGGGTTCCACAACATGCTTAATATCATGAAAATCATACGACATGGCACATTGAAATGTAGTGCCAACATTCTTCAAGCCAAAAGGTAATTTTCGATAGGAAAAGCTCCACCATGGGCAAATAAAGGTCATCTTGTGTTGGTCTAATGGGAGAATCTCTATCTAATTATAGCCGAAAAATCCATCCATAAATGAAAACATGACGCTTCTGGCATAGTTGTCGAATATCTGATTGATATAGGGAGTGGGGAAATTGTCTTTTAGACAAGCCCTATTCAATTCCCTAAAGTTGATACAAACCCTTATAATACCCTACTTTTTGTTCATAGGGACTATATTGGACACCCATCTAGTTAAAGGCATGGGGTAAATGAAACCAGCCTTCAGAATTTTTTCAACTTCTTCATTAATGGTTGTTGCTTGTCATGGATGTACTTATCATAATTTCTAGCGCACTGGCTTGGCACCAGCATAGGTTTTGATCTCATGAACAACAATGGAGGGATCAATCCCTGGCATTTATTTGTATGTCCAAGTGAAGACATATTGAAATTCCTTGAATAAGTTTGTATATGATTGAACCTATGAGGACGAAGAATTCTAGCCTATAGAAATGTTCTCTAAAACAATTGGTTACACTGATATGTCTATGGGCATGGTTTTAGTAATATTCAATAGATTTCCTTCAGACTCGACACTACGAGTGAGGATCAGAGACTGAGGGTCCGTGACTATATTAGATGAAACATTTGATGCGAAGTGCTCTTTTACCATATGGCAAGGGGAAAGGAAAGAAGATCGATGATGATGGTCTTCCCAAGGCATCTCCTCTAGAAACATAACTTCCATAATGGATTCATCTATAGGAAGTGTATCTGAAAGGTAATCTAGAGATGGGTGGGTTTGGATAGCCAATATAGAAAGTGATAACGTTCTGAGGCCATCAATAAATGGACATTGATGGTAGGGTCACTGGTGGATTGTATTTCATTGTAAACTTCTTCAAAAGTGGTAACGGATGTTGATTCGTCAGCAATCAATTTTTCTTTATCTATGATAGTGTTAGAAATCATATTAATAGATGCAGTTTGTGAAGTAGGAGGAGGATTTGGTAATGGAAATGATAGTTTTTCAACATTAAGCTAGCATTATTAGGATCTTTAACTGAGAGAATAACAAGCACAGCAATCAAACACAAGAGACAATGAACACAGTGTTTTTCCTCAGGGAAACCATAAAGGAGAAAACCCCGCAACATCCTCAGAGATAGAATAAGCACCAAAATAGAAAAGCCCAAAACAGTAAGTGATATCCTGACAGCAGTAATCTTCTTCTTGTCTAGCCCCAATGTCTTCTCCTTCCTCAACTATGTGCTACACTTGAGTGTGGATGAGTTGTGTACTAAATAGAGACTCCAACTCTCTATTTATACTAATCCCAGCATGACTAAAACCCTACTAGGGCCGACCTCTACTAGGAGAGTCTAATAACCCTAGTGCCCTGGAACTGCAGGGACTTTAACCCTTAGACAATCGGAGGGTTACTCACTATGACTTGACATGAATTGTTTACATAATATATCTTCCCGATCGGAACATCGGAGCATGACAACATGACTCAATTACATAATATATACATCCTGGAATAAACATCGGGTTACAAGACATAAGATACATAGATGAATACATTCCAAAGTTACAAATACATCAACACTCCCTCTTAACTAGGAAGGTATTCTTTCGACACAATTTTCATCACTGGTCTTCTTCTCTGCATCAACTGGATCATCTCATCTGGATCATCGAGTCTCGATCACTTGACCTAGATCATCATCAAGTCTGGATCATCATCTTATATCTCATAATGGTGCTATCTCGATTCTTCTCATCATAAGAAGTTCTACAGAGTCAATCCTGTAGGCCTACCCTTCATGTAGGTCTTTATCAGTGATTATATTTGACACTTAAGTCAGAATGGCCCACCCAACTCTTACATCTGACCACATCTTGTCAGAAATGCATGCCCAGCACTCACATCTGACCTCATCTTGTCAGAAAGGCCCAGCACTCACATTTGACCTCATCTTGTCAGAAAGGCTCAGCACTTATATTCGACCATGTGTAAACACAATGCATCGAAAAGGATCTACACTTACATCCAACCTCATCTTGTCAAAAAGGCACTGCACTTACATCCAACCCCATCTTGTCGGAAAGGCACAGCACTCACATCTGACCATGTGTAAACACATCGCGCTAGAATGGCTCAGCACTTATATCCAACCTCATCTTGTTAGAAAGGATCTGCACTTACATTCGACCATGTGTAAACACATTGCATCGAAAGGGCATGCACTCACATCTGATCATGAAGGAACTAATCCCATCATCACATCATAATGGCCCCCAGTCCCAGACTGAGCTACCTGGTAACTGACCAGGTGCCTCCATTCCTAGAATGGCAGTTGCCCTTACATCTGACCTACTCATCAGAATGGCCAACACTCACATATAACAAGGAAGGAACTTAATCCTTTATCCATGACAGAATGGTTTAGCCCTTACATATGATCAAGTGGGAACACATCCCTCTATCACATCAGAATGGCTTCTCAGTCCTAGACTGAGTTTTCCTGGTAACTGACCAGGTGCCTCCATTCCTAGAATGGCAATTTCCCTTACATCTGTCCTACTTAATAGAATGGCCATCACTCATATATAACATGGAAGGAACCAATCCTCTCACCATGACAGAATGGCTCAGCCCTTACATCTGATCATGGAAGCAACCAATCCTCTCACCATGTCAGAATGGCTATGGGTCTCATCACTTTCTCTTGGAGGAAACCTCGATCTGGAGAACACCAAGCTTCTCCCTGAAGTACTCGAACTTCATCCTAGCTAATGGCTTCATCAATACATCAGCTATCTATTCCTTTGTCGCAACCATACTAGATTGTTGGTTACTATGGGCAAACCCGGGTTTACCTATAATGTACCAACAACACCCCTAACTCACTGGCCCTTTCGGCAAAAGACCGCAGAGTGGCCTGAAGTCTCACCCGAAGTGATCTTAGATGGGTTGGCTAAAGACTCAAGTGTCCTTAACCAGGTTCTGAATCATCCTGGTGTCTCGCGTCTCTTCTTAACCAGTGAGATATTTCTGTGAGTCCCAGTTCTCCCTTCCTCGTGGACTCTGACAGGGGGAGGACTCCTATCGCATCGCAATGACTAGGACGATGTGCAAACTCTCCCTTCTGTGTTTCTTACTATCTATGATATCTCACACCGTAGCTCCTCTGCCGGTGCGATATCACCTTCTGTCAACGCGATATCTCCTATAGTCCAGCCCAATGCGACTCTCTAGGTCCAAAGGGTTTCCCACTGGGAGGAATAGCTCAGCTAACCTCCAACTTGCTGTTAAACAACCTTACATGAACCTCACAGTTCAACACACTCACATCGCTATACTTATCTTACTGAATAAGTATACTGGAAGCACTTAACAGAGTGACTATTACTGTGTGAAACAAGCACTGATAGACTCATAAGCAGACACTTGATACATTTAAACTCGCCTTTAACTTTATATAATGTTGTAACTGAATGAGAACATACAGACATTTACTAACTGATATACGAAATTCATGTAACAGATAACAGATAGCAACTAAGTAAAGCACAATCACATGAAATAATCATATAACACACTGATTTTACATGGTTCACTTCCAGGGTAGAAGCTACATCCATGCGAACTGGTTTATATATTATAACTTGGGAGAGTAAACACAGTTCTGCTGCAACCTCATATGCAGCTGAGATCTTCTGGGTAACTCCGTGCACACCGCTGGGAGCCCTTCTCTCTTAGATCTCTTCTCTTCTTATATTGCTTCTCTTACAATATACTCTTCCTCTCTCTCTCTCTCTCAATCCCTGCGGATTGTTACATACATACTCTAGGAGTCAGCTACTGGTTACAGTAAGATACTACAGACTGAATAACAGAACCAGAGCTCGGCTCTTCTATAATACAAATTATCTATGAGCTAACAGATCATCGACTGACTAGCTAAATGTCTGAATAGATAACAGATTGTCCGACTAGCTGAATATCTAACCTTTTACAATACAAAATACATCCCTTTATAGGCGGCCCGAAGGTCTCGCCATTACAACACTGTGGGCCTCTCCCAATAGTAACCCAAAAACCCTAACTGTGACAATCGGTCTATCTATACTCGAACTGCCACTTTTCGTCACACCACAGCTTCCTGCAGTCTTCCACGCTTCCCAATGCTGACCGTGGGTACTGGCGCCGCTTCCTTTTCTATCCTTCGTCTTCAATACCTCGGCCTCGTTGCTCCTTTTCCTTTATGAGGGTAGCTGATCCCTCTTGTCTTTGTCGCTGCCTTAACTGCAATGGTTGAGATTTCTCCTCTCAGCCGCTCAGGCACTGTTACCTTTGACTTACTCGTTCCAAAATGGTAGCTTTTCCTGTAGATGCGGGACTCTACTCCAACATGGAGCTTCACTGCTCCCCTCTGCATCATATCCTTGATATAGTGATACTTGATCTCGATATGCTTCGACTTGTCATGGAACACTAGATTCTCTGACAATTTCACGCAACTCTGGTTGTCACAGTGTATACAAGTAGCATCCAACTGGAGATCAAATATATCAGATAGTAGCTTCCGTAGCCATACTGCTTCACAACTAGCTGAACAAGCTGTGACATACTCTGCTTCAGCTATACTCAGTGCCACACAGGATTGCTTCCTGCTAAACCAAGAGATCACACCTGATCCCATACTGAAGCAACATCCTGAAGTGCTCTTCCTATCAATGGCACTGCCTACCCAATCTGAATCAACATAACCCTCCAGGTTAGTCTTTTGATTCACATCGTACTTGAGCCCATAATCAACTGTACCCCTCAAGTACCTCAGAATATGCTTTGCAGCAATCAAGTGGACATTTCTCGGATCTGTCAAGAACTAGCTCAAGGTGTTCATAGCAAAGCAAATGTATGGTCTCATGTTTTTCAGGTACATCAATGACCTAATCATCTGACGATACATTGTGACATCAACCATCTCTAATGAAGCATCACTCAATAGCTTCAGGTTCGGTGCCATAGGTGTGGCCATGGCTTTGCAGTCCATCATCCGAAACCTCTTCAGGATCTCTACTACATACTTCCCCTATCCAAGGAAGATTCCATCTGAACTCTGCCACACCTCCATACCTAGAAACAAGTGCATCATACCCAAGTCCTTCATCTCTAACTCGGTAGCAAGCTTTCTCTTCGTATCAGAAATCAACCCATCCGTACCTGTCACAAATAGATCATCTACATATAGTAGAATCATCACTAGGTTGCCATCCTCAACCATGTAGTAAAGTTTGGAATCTACTTTACTCTTGGTAAAGCCCAAACTGGATAGAAAGCTTTCAATTCTGTCGTACCAGGTCCTGGGTGCCTGTTTCAAACCATACAGGGCTTTCTTCAATCTGCACACATGAGACTCCCTGTCATGTGTCTCAAAACCGAGTGGCTGTTCTACATACACTTCCTCTTCCACTACACCATTCAAGAAGGAAGTCTTGACATCCATCTGGTGTATCTTCCATTTCATCACTATAGCCATAGAAATTACTGATCTAATGGAAGTGTATCTGGCTACAGGTGCAAAGGTTTCTTCATAATCTATTCCTTCTTTCTGAGAGAAACCTCAAGCCACAAATCTTGCCTTATATTTTTCAATGCTACCGTCTGCAGCATGCTTGATCTTGTAGATCCATTTGGAAGTTACAACTAAATTATCTTTTGGTCTTGGGACAACATCCCAAACATCATTCTTCATGATTGACTGATACTCTTCGATCATAGAATCCTTCCATTCTTTCCGTTCTGCCGCTTCTTCATAACTGGAAGGCTCTTTATCAATGAAATAACATAGTAAAGCTACATACCCGGAACAGGATCTGGTTCTCTTTATTTCTCTGTGATTCTCTTCTTGAGCCCATATCTTTCCTCACCTTGGATAAGTTCTCGTACGCAAGCAGGTTTCCTCTTGTGAGGATTCTTCTCCAGAGGTGGATCTACAGGTATTTTTGGTTCTTTAAATTCTCGATCTTCTTCTTGAATTTATTCGTTCATGGTTGTGTCATGAATTCTGGGTGCTTCTGCTTCTTCAGGTTCTTCAGTAGGTCTCTTTCTGGATTTGTTGTAGGTTGTGTCTTCATCAAATGTCACATCCCTGCTGATGTCAATCTTCTTGTATCCTGGGAAATATATTTTGTAAGCCTTCGAGCTTTCAGAGTATCCCACAAATATGCCCTTCTTTCCTGAAGGATCCAATTTTGTTCTCTTCTCTTTTGGAATGTGTATGTATATAGGACAGCTGAATATTCTGAGATGGCTGACTTATGGTTTCTTTCTGGAGATTACTTCTTCAAGAGTCTTGTTCTCAAGTACTCTATGTGGAGTACGATTCTATACATACACCGCTGTTCTAGCAGCTTCCAACCAAAGATGCATAGGAAGGTCTTGATCATGAATCATTTCCTTAGTAGCTTCCATGATAGTTCTATTCTTCCATTCCACAATCCCATTCTGTTGTGGATTGTACAGAGTAGACAACTCCCTCTTAATCCCTGATTCTTTACATAGCTCTTTGAATTCATTTGAAGTGAATTCTCCGCCATTATATGATCGAAAGGTCTTGATCTTCTTTTCAGTGTGATTCTCAATCAAGGATTTGAATTCCTTGAATTTTATGAATACTTTGTCTTTATTCTTCATGAAGTACACCCATGTATTTCTAGAAAAATCATCAATAAAATAAACATAATATGCATACCCGCTTAGTGAGTTTGATGACATAGGACCGCATGCATCGGAGTGGATGATTTCCAAGATTCCTTTTGCTTTGCTTTCACTACTTGGAAATGTCTTCTTTGTGTTCTTTCCTTTCTCACATCCTTTGCAAACCCCGTCATGTTTTGCTTGCATTTCTGGAAGACCTTCAACAAATTTTCTTGCAAGAGGTAGTGCTCTGTAATGCACATGTGCAAGCCTTCTATGCCAAAGTTCACTTGGCTCTACTGTTTCATGGACCAAGGCTTGTTTTGGATGGCCCTTCAACTTGTACAAACCTCCTTCTTGTTCACCAATCACTACCGCATCATCGATAGTATTTCCTCTAGGCCACATGATGACTTGACCATCTATGAATGCAACCCTCATTCCTTTTGTATCCAATGCCGATATGGAGAGAAGATTCTTCTTGATTCCTGGCACAAACAATACTTCCTTCATTGTTAGATACTTACTAGAGTCTAGTTTATAGGAATATTCCCCGCTACCTTTTATTGGATATTGGTAGTCATCTCCTAGCTTCACCTTGTGAGGTGATTCATGTTTTGAGAGTCTCACAAAGGATTCCTTGAATCCAGTCATATGTTTGGAGGCCCCACTATCAATAAGCCAATCATCACTTCCATGAGTAATGTTTCTTGTGAGAGCAGAGATCAAAACATATTCATCCTCGCTTGAAGAATCTTCACTTTCATATCTGGATCTCTTCTTGGATGGTTCATCATCCTCTGTAGCATGAGCATGATGTCTTCTCTTGCTTCCCTTATTTTTGTGAGAGCTACTTTTGTTCTTAGGACAATCTCTAGCAAAGTGTCCTTTTTCATCACATGTATAGCAAATGAACTTAGACCTATCTTTAGGCTTTCTAGAGTTATTCCTGTGATGAGAGTACTTACTTATGTGATGGTTGGATATGGATTTCTTGGATTGTACTATGAGAACTTGATCTTCACTTCCCATCTTCTCTTCTTGAGCTGCTATCCTAGCTTCTTCTTGAGAACATTCTTCCCACAGTCTGCTGAACTTGACTAACTTCTTTCTAGCACAGATCCCTTGAATGAAAGAATCCCATGTCCTAGGGAGACCATTTAAGGTGGTCATCACAATTTCTGCATTCTCCACTTCTTCATCTACCGCTTCCAATTGTTCCTTGATCTAAGAAACCCTTGTGAAGTAAGACTGGATGGTCTCTGCATTCTGTATCTTCACATTCTTAAGTTGATTTATCAGAGTCATCTTCCAGTTTATATTCTTCCCTTCAAACAATTTGGTTAGGGCATCAAACATAGCTTTAGGTGTCTTGAGAGAGGACACTTGTGGGATAAGGTGATCCTTGATAGAATAATCAATGATCCTCTTTTCCATAACCATCTTCTTCTTATGTAAGTATTTTTCCTCATCTCCATCTAGAACTGGAACCTCCTCATGGATGTAGGAGTCTAACTCATTTTCTTCTAGGACCAGGGAGATCCTATACTTCCAGGCTCGGAAGTTATCAACTCCCTCAAGCTTTTCATCAATCTTGGTATGATGAGACATCTTAATAGAGAACCTAAAATGGAAATACAAAAGATTTTAGATCTTATCAAGTTCAAGATGTCATATCTGAAACTTGAGCTAAAATCCTGCATTACTGGATTAGGAGAAAATTAGGGTTTTGCTTTTCCATAGTTTTTTCTACCCGAATGCCTTGAAATTTGTCCCTAACTTCGATTTTGGGGAGGAGATCAATCGAGGGATGGGCCCACTGAAAAATTCCTCTTCTGTGAAAAGCCCTAATTTCCGACAGTAGTGACAGGTCCAAAACTGAAAAACCTCTGAATTGGATTCTGCTTCGACAGATGTGCCCTAGGGAGGAGAGTTATTCCACCTTACTTTTGCTGAAAATATGTGGAGGGAGATCTACAAACTAGGAAACCCTAGTTCCTGAAGTTGCACAGTGTCTTCTTCTCAGGTTAGCTCTGATACCATGTTAGTTTTTCAACATTAAGCTAGCATTATTAGGATCTTTAACTGAGAGAATAACAAGCATAGCAATCAAACACAAGAGACAATGAACACAGTGTTTTTCCTCGGGGAAACCATAAAGGAGAAAACCCTGCAACTTCCTCAGAGATAGAATCAACACCAAAATAGAAAAGCCCAAAACAGTAAGTGATATCTCGATAGCAGTAATATTCTTCTTGTCTAGCCCCAGTGTCTTCTCCTTCCTCAACTATGCGCTACACTTGAGTGTGGATGAGTTGTGTACTAAATAGAGACTCCAACTCTCTATTTATACTAATCCCAGCATGAGTAAAACCCTACTAGGGCCGACCTCTACTAGGAGAGTCTAATAACCCTAGTGCCCCGGAACTGTGGGGACTTTAACCCTTAGACAATCGGAGGGTTACTCACTATGACTTGACATGACTTGTTTACATAATAGATCCTCCCGATCGGAACATCGGGGCATGACAACATGACTCAATTACATAATAGATACATCCCAGAATAAACATCAGGTTACAAAACATAAGATACATAGATGAATACATTCCCATGAGTGAAGAATCTTTGATAAGACCTACTCCTATGTCCTAATATTGTGGGGTATTTAGAAATGGGATGTTTTTTTATCATTTGGAAATAGAATTAGGTGTAATGAAATCTAGTTGATCTATGGTGACAATCCTTCCTTGGAATGGGAACTAGATGATCCAAAAAATGGTCGATTCTACAGCTTGCATAACATAAAACTAGTTACGACCTAGGAGTAGGTTGTAATCCAAAGGAGCATCAATGACCTTAATATGAATGGAGAGTGATTTCCCCCCAGTTCAACCTAGATAGCAAGAAGTAATCCATAGGGTTGAAAGCCACGACCATAAAAATCCTTAAGAGTGGTAGGTGAATGATTGGCCTTAGGAGAAACAATGGCTCTCCAACAAGATAGATACATGACTGAGGTAGAGGCTCCCTCATCCAAAATGGTACAATGGATATTCTTCCCAGAAATTTTAGTGGTTATCTACAAATCCAACTGATGTGAGAGCCTAGTCTTAAAGTCATCCAATTTGAAACCAATTATACTACTATTTTCAGGATCCATGGCTCCAAGTGCTGTGAGAAAAAAAAATCGTTGGGTGGGACAAGTTTGGAGTAATTCTAGGGCTGACATAGCACATGGTGCTTGGGAAAAATATTCTACAATGTTATAGTATTGGGAATCATGTGCGTTAGGATTGATAATGGACTTACAAAGAGTATTCTTAGGTGGGAGAAAGATTCTTCAGGAATAGGTTTTTCAATATGAAGACCATTACTACGAGGAGGTGTGGAACCTGAAGTTTTTTCAGATGGAACTTCATTGAGTTTCTTCTCTAGAGGAGGGTCATAACTATGTGATATTTTGTTCAAGTTAATCATTCACTAGACATCATTCTAACTTCATCAGTGGATGAAGAGGCTCATGAAAGTATTGATGATCAATCAATTGCTCTTGGGAGGGGAAAGGGTCTTTGAGAACTGTTGGGGTGGGTGAAATTTTCAAAAACTTGTTAATTTCCTCGCGACGAGAAAATTTTTTGGTGAAATGATCACCCCCACAGATTAAAAAAGGATATTTTACCTTTCTCTTCCCTTTTGAATCTGCATCAGGATTTTGTGGTTTATTGCCTTCCTGTGGATTATCAGGTTTTTTCGATTTATTCTGTCCTTTATTCTTTCCACCCAAAGATTCAGTGGATTGGACCACGTTTACTTCGGCGGAAGCAATAAGAGAGTGTGCATTTTTGGAAGGTAGTGTCGATTGATTTGTTGATGTGGCATTTTGGGTTTGCTTCTTGGAATATTTTTTCATCATTTGTGTTTGAACTGAACCAAGTATTCCATCGACGGGTGGTTCAGTTGTGGGTATAGATGGATCATTTGTGGGTTGAGGAGCATGGGAAATTAAATCATACAAAGTACCTGACTCAAAATAGACCAAGTCTAGGTTTTGATTGCAACTAATATCTTTCTCCTCGGTGACAGCGCCTCCCATGGAAACATCTCTAGCAATGGGTGGGAGAAAATACTTTCTAAACCAATCAATGAGTAACTAATCAGGAATAGGGGCCTTAATTAACCTTTGGCTTTATCTCCATTCATGAATATGATCCGAGATATGTGTTGAAGTGGTTTTTCAAAGCGAGGTCAATAGGTATGTACCTGTCTCATATCGGATTGGTAATTGAAAGTGAGTTAAAAATTCCATTTCTAAAGCATTGAAGTCCCAAAAAGAGTGGTGTGGTAGCTCTATATACCATTTTGCAGCAATTCCTGTGAGATTTCTCTAAAATAGCCATAGACGGATTGAAGCGTCGATCAAAGAATTGGATGAACACCATAGATGAAAATTCATCACATGGTTCTTAGGTTCCTCACTAGGTTTACCATCAAATTTTTGTATATTTGAAGGTAACTTGAATAGAATGGCAGGCCAAGAGGGGTCATGATTAATTGGATCATTTATCAATCTGGACAAATCTATCATATCTAATGTAGCCAGAAATGGAAATTGTTGATTAGGTTGTGGATATTGGTAATACTGGTATGGCATTTGTTGGCCAGTAAGACCATAGGAATATTGATAAATGGGCATGGATGATGCCACGAGGCTTGTTGGTTAGGTTGTTGGTTACCAGAAGGTCCATTAAGAGGTGGAACACCTATGGGATGTGGACCTCCAGGGGGTGGTCTTCCAGGTGGTGGTGGTGGTGGTCCTTCGATATGTGGTGTTGTTGGTCCTCCAGGTGGTACACATCCGTAAGGTGGTCCTCTGGGTGGTGGTCCTCCATGACGTGGGCCTCCAGGTGGTGTTTCTCCATGAGGGAAGACTCTAGGTGGTCTGCTAGGTCCTCTGGATCCTCCAGGTCCTTCAGGTCCTCTCTGGGGCTCTCCAAGGGGCGGGCGTCCTAGTGGACCACCATACCCACAAGCAGTATTTACAAATGCTCCTCCACAAGATGGAACATTAGACCAATTTGGTTGTCCCCAAGGTACAAAAATATTCCCATGGTAAGGCATTCTAGGATAAACTATCGCTGACAGTGGTGGTTGATAAGCATGATTAACCGTGGGTGGCTAAGTTCCTGGATAAGTATATCCCCAAGAAAGTGGAGTAACACTGAGGTTGGGTCCACGAGGGTCTAGCTTGAATGACAGGAGGTACAACTGACATAGTATTAGGAAGATGAATATTTGATGTTGGTGGTCCCACTGGAAATTTTTACCCCATACTAGAAATAGGTCCTCCTGTAGATGATTGAACTTGGACCGGGGAATGTCCCACATGTATAGGAACTGTAGGATGAGTAGAAAAATATGGGGATCCTTGACTATGGGATGGGGTATGGATTGGATTTTGACTAGGAGGTGGAGTCTAAAATGTGTTCTAGGTAACCAAATTTTGGGTCGATGCTTCTAGAAGAAGATATACTTGAGGTGGTGACAGGGCATGATACCCGGGTGGTGTTGTTCTCGAAATACTAGGAAGAGGAGAAATACTTCTCCTTCTTGCATGTTCAGTGTTTTTTACTATTTCTGTATGTGCATGCCATTGGTGAAAATGCTCGATAGATTCTCCAAAAAACTCTTCATTTGACGGAACATTTTCAAGGGCTCACCTTAAAGGAGATAATACAAATGGCTCTGATTCGGTTGTGGTAGTTCCATACTCAACAATAGTCTGTCCCAGATATGTTCTCCAAAATGGATAATTTGGGCCATATTATGCTTCTATAGTTTGATCTAGTGGATGATTAATAGTCGATTCGGATGCCCCAGGTTGACCTTCCATTGGAAAATGAAAGGTTGTGTCGGTTGTAGGAGGCATTTGAACCAAAGGGTTGTTGTAAACAGAGAAATATTCTCTGGTTTCAGTAACTAAGGTAGTTTCTATATGAGCAATAGCAGAAGCTGGTCATTCCATGGTTTCACCTTTGTATCCTTCCATGGAAGGAGGAGAGTCATGTGATAAACCCGACAATCTATGGGAATGATGCCTCGTAAATTGCTCGGCCACGGTGGCAGCTGAAGTTTTCTACTCTAGGTCAAAAAAAGGAAAAACACACACCTACACAAGCTAAATTTTGCAAGCAGTCTTAAATGATAGGATGGGATTAAGATAGCTGGATTATCACTAGGATTGTCAAGAAGGTGCAACTCGTGATATACCGCAGGGTCCAACAATAAAACCCGAATAAGAGGATCAACCATCCCTCACCTGAATACTCGACTACCTGGACGGCACATGGATAGTAATCTCCCCAAGTGTTTTTCTCCATGTATTGCTCCAAACAAGATAGCCAAAGGGTTTTTCTTAGATGGGCAAGGAATCCTAGTAGGGTCTCCTAATATGTGCAAGGTACGTGGGAGCTCAAATCCATAGTAGTGTTGTAAAATGCACAATCGTTCACAAGGGGACTTTCGATATACAATCAAGTACATGAATTACCTCTCTATATACCCCAAGGGCACGTGAAAGTTCATTCGATATACCAATAGTACGTGGAAGAACTGCGCAGGTCCTAGGTTGCAGTGCAGGCAAAAAATGACAACTCCTACATTTTACATCATCAAAACACGTCACTAACCTATCATTCAACTTTCTATACAATTTTAACCTAAAGCTACCATTTATTTTATCTAAATGATTAGTGAATTTTTGTGAGTGTTGTATCCAAAATGCAAATTTAATCTATATGTAATGCACTTTTTGACTTTGATGAGAACTAGCTAGGGTAAGGAAGAGACCAATTTTTTTTCCTTTCAACAACACACAAAAATGAATTCCACTTTCAACAATTGAAATGCAAGACCTGATAATAAATCATAAAGAGAAATATTCTAACACAAATTTTCTTCAACAAAAACTCAAAATATCTGAATTTAAGAAAGAAAACAAAGCCTCTAATGTGCATACAAACTTAATTTCCACTATGATGCCAAAAAGACCTATTTGTCCCAATTAATAATGAAAATGAAAATAAAAATTCCCTAAGCATAAACAAGGAGAAACAACAAATTTCTTTTTGTATTTTCCAGAAAATAAAAGGCACACAAGCTCAAAGCAAACTAACTCAAAAAGAGGCTATAGGTTTCCTTTTCAAAAATACAATTTTTAGAGCATGTTCCACTTAACAAAATCCAAAACTGAAATTTTTCCACTTTTCTTTTTGTACTAATGAAGAAGACAAAAGTTTTGGAACTGAACTCAAAAGATGAGAATCAAATCCACCAAAAGCACCATACTCAAAAAACAAGCAAACAAGCAAATCATTAAAAAAAAATCAGAGAAACAAACAATCTCAAAAACTAAAAAAACTTTTTCCTACAGGAAGTTTAAAGGCCTACCTCAACACACTAAAACACGCTGCACCAAAGCATTGTAGATGGGGAGGTTCTATTTGTCCACTGTAGTAAGGTGTTGTCGGTGCTCTATGTGAAAAGAAGGAAGGCGTTGTCAGCACTTATGACCACGAGGGAAAAGGTTCCCTAGAGGGTTCGACACTCTGTCAGCCACAGGTAGGTGCATCTATGGATCAATAGATGAAATACTAAAGATATGCAGGAGAAACCAAAAAATGAAATAAGTTGGACTGCAAAAAGTAAGCACTACTTCCCAAACAGAAGCAATAATCAGAGCAATAAGATAGATCACTTATTTTATTAGCTGAAATGACTAAAAGAAGAGAATGTGACCTTCATAAGTGAGATGGTTACCAAAGCTTGTAGATCTGACTGGTTCTGCACCAGATCTGAATGGATATACCCCAAATCTGACCAGATTAGGATCCCAAATATGGTCACCAATTTTGTTATCGGGAATTATGCAATCGATGCGGACACCGTTTGTTCCTCTATCCTGCAAGTCACAAGTATAGAACAAAAGAGAATAGTGGCATATCCTTTCCTTAAGTAATCAATTTAAACAACATGAAATAAACCATACCTCAGACCTAAGTCTCTTTGTCTTTGTTCCAAAATCCCTTGCAATGTTTAATACCTGCAAAATAGATCAAAAGAGAAACACACAAAGTGAGAGCATCATGATAAATTAATTACTTATATTAGTATCAAGAAATCTGATAATATTCAACTAAAATTAACAACACATCAAATATAGGAAAGGAGAACACTTTTGTATTAAATAATGAGAGAGTAAATTTACAACAAAGCCTTGATGTTGATGGATTCAACCTCTACAAGAAATGTACAATCCTTCACAACTATGAGCATCTCTTCACATACAATCCAACTCTATCTTGCCTCTAACTCAGACTTCAATCCAACAGAATAAGGGTACTTTTATTTTGGCCTCCTCCACTCACATCATGAAGGCTTCATTTATAGGCCCAAAACACATGATATTGACTTAGGGAATGGATAGAAGGTGGTCCCAATAGGTGAGGGAGATGAATGCCACCTCTCCCAAGAAAATAGGAACTGACTCCATGGAGGATTTTGTAAGGAAGCTTATAGAACCTTCTTCTTTCCTCTTTTTGGTCTATCGGCGCACTGAGCAGAAGGGGAAAAGGCATCGACCAAACTTATTGTCAAATAAAAGGTGGACCGACGATTATTTCTCCACTACAGATAGCACCCTCGGTGCTCTGTCAAAACAGGAGAAAGGCACCGCCCTTCAAAAATATGGAAAAAATCTAACCAAGGTGTCTTAGGTCAAGCTTTCTGACAGGAAAACATGTTATGGTGGAATTTCTAGGTGCAACAAAAGTCTATGAATTTGCTTCAAGAATACTTCAACCACTTGATTTTCAGTATATTTAATTTGAATCCACAAAAATGCACATATTTTGTGAGTCTATCCACAACGAAAAAAACATCACCTTTAGCTTGTGGTTTTTGTAAACTTGTAATGAAGTCCATTTGATATATCTTCCCGTATTCGATTTGGTGTGTGTAAATATTGAAGTAACCTAGAGGCTTCACTATCGCAACTTTACTTATTTGTATTGGGACATAATAAACCAACTTAATACTTAGGATAAAAAAGTTTATCATTATTTGATTAATTTCCTACCCACTAGCCTAGATAGTTTGCATCCACTTGCACCACATGGTCAACAATTTCCATATATACCCAAAGAGTGATTTTATCATGATTCTGGTTTGAGCCTACCAACTTTATTGACTTCTAGAATTAGCAATTGTGCCTTCCTGTATATTTTTTCTTTAGACTGCTTTATTCATTCTTTTATGTGGATAAGGTAAAGCTAGTCAACTAGGAAACTACTCTATTTTGTGGTCAACTCATCCTCCATGATTTTCTCTCCATATTCCATGATTATCAATCTTTTCCTTTACACATCATCACTCACTCATGCCTTAGCTAATTCGTGAGCTCTTGGTCTATTTAGGAAAATTCTTTATTTACTTATGGACATTTATCATATTTAGTAAGCCTTATTTATGAGCTAGCATGAGTTGTCTCCTAGGAGCTCTATTTTCCTTTATAAGGATGTATTACCTATATAATAATATCAATCTTCATTCATTGATCATTCCTAATGTGTGTTCATGATTATTCTTCTTCTCTCCTTATGCTAATTCTTTGCAATTCTCTATGAGGTCAATTGTGTGCCTAGAACCTTTGCTTGTTTATAGAATTCTTGTTGCCATCAAGGATTTATAATTGTGACATGGTATCAGAGCCTAGGATATCAAATCTCTGCATGGCATCAAAGCTTTGAGAGCTCATTAACTAATCCTATTTTCCTTACTTGCTGGTTTATTTGCAGGTACAACTTCAAATGGATTCAAGAGCATCAGTTCCTCTTCTTACTCCATCCACAAGCTATTCAGAGTGGAAATTGAAGATGATTTCATCTCTAAAGAGACAAGGTCTCTATGATGTTTCTATTGGAGCTGGTAAAGATTCTTATGAAGAGATACATGATTATTTGAATGAATTTGATAGATATTTTGGAGCTATATGTCTGGTTATTTCTACAAGAATGTGCTACCCTGTTGATTATCCTGACTATCGAAAGGATCTCTAAAAACAATTGGATAGATATGTGGGAAAGCACAATGACAATCATTATAGAAATTTGAAGAGTGCATGTAGAACCTCAATGATTGCTCTATCTTAAGATTTATTGGCCTATACATTATTTGATGAAGTTTTTCATTATGAAGACGTTTCTCATACATTTCATGTTTCTACCACTCTCTTTGATTCGAATGCTTCGTCTTTCTATCAAGAAGCGAATATTGATGAGACATCTTTTTTTGTATATATTGATTCATATTTTTATTAGGCTAATTATGAAGAACAAGTGAATAATGTATTTTCCATTGCCATTATTCATGATTATCTCACACATTCAGTTTTCTCCATGTCTTCTATCATGGATTCTGAGATCCATATTCCAGACCTTTCATTCTTTGTGCATACCTCTCTCCTTGATGGTGCACAACTCGGTGGCTTCTTGGAGGATTTCTTAGCTAAATCAAGTCCTATATATGTCATACCACTCACCATACTTGATCGCATGTGCTTCTGAAAATCCTCCATTTTTCTTGGCACTCATTCCCAGAACCTCCTTGAATATTTTGAACAACACTCTCTTTTCTCTTTACATACTTCTACCACATAGGATTTTTTATCAATTTATACTCTAGACAATGATATATTTTCTTCTCATGAGTCTACTGATGTGCTATTATGTGGTTCTTTGGATACTTTGGAAGCTAGACCAATCTATCAAGTCTCTGCATTCACACTCCCTAATCCTAATCCTTCTCATTTTTCCTACATGATCACTTGCACACCTCCTCTCAATGTAAATGAAGTTGGATATCTAATGCATTCGCATGGACACTTATTTCACCTATCTAGAGTTGATTTCATCTACTAGTTTGAAGTTCAATTCATCAAATAATCTTGTATATTATAACAACTCTCAATATCTTTCAGTATTTCATACACATCACTCGATCTCAATTGTTCTACATGGTCCTTGTTACGGAGAAAACTTCCTATGTCTTGGGGTACCACAACAGACAGGGTAACCACAAAAATCAATCCTTTCCTATATGCAAGAGAAACCAAACATATAACACTAAAGGATCTTGAAGCATACCTTATTCCGGACGGTTGATGTAGATCCCCGTTGAGGTTTTCCACTCTTGCTTGTATTGATAATTTGCTCTCTCAACATTCAGCAAACAAGACAAGCATGCTATATAATTGTGTTAGACCTACTCTATCATATATAATCAATAACATATAAGAATTTAAGATAATCCATGGATTCAATACTCATTTAAATACACATTATTGGATAGGAAAAGATATTTCTATTAATATAAATTAGAGATTGCAATAGTGATAACCTCTGTCGACACGTCTGCGAATCGAAGAAACTGAGTCCTCCACCACTTCAATCCTCCATCTCTCGATAGCAAGCTCACAAGCAAAGGCAAGCTTGGGAAGAACACAAAATGCTCCAAGGGACAAAGGGATGCAAACTCAAGTATAAGTTCTGGAAACAATACACTATAGTTTTCTTGCTCTTCAATTCCTCCCCCTTCAATGTCTCCAAAGGGTTCCTTATATAGTGCTTCAATGGGGTAATGGAAGGTCAAATCTGAGTGATCTCAAGGCATATGGAAGGCTAAGAGACAGGTGACTCGGATCCACATCAAGGAAAACTACAAAACTATTTGGCCTTTTGCACACATCCCGATGTACACGGGTTTAAGGGTCAAATCCACGTATATGCGCGACAACAAGTTTAAAAGTCGTGTATAGAAAATAATACATGTTTTTAGCAATGATATTGGAAACATCAAAGGTACAAAAATGGTCCATGGGGTCTAAAGAGTCTGTAGAGGGACAGGGAAGGCCATAAAGGTGTGATCCACCATGTGTGGTAAAATCAACTGTAACAGATGCCCCCTAATGTGTGAGGTCAGAGGGGTGATACGATGGTCGAAATAAATTATAAGTCCATCCCAGAAGTGGAGTGATGAAGAACCAGGTGGAAGAACCAGCCATCCAACAATACAATGCAATAATAAAACTTTGCACATAACTGCAAGTAGATATAGCAGTCCCAAATACATAGGAGTACAATGGCCATGAATAGGCATGATACAAAATATGACATGTGTGGTCATCACCACGTACAATATAGATAGATTAGAATATCCATGATGAATATATAAAAAGGATCATGATCTCCATGAAGGCTGAAGATATATAATGGATCAAGATCTCCATAATGGCTGGAAACATCTGACATATACTGGAATCAAGTCACGAGAGCTGAAATCTCATGAACACTGGCACGATTAAGGAGGTAGAATATATGAAATGCCACCAATATAAAAGGTCTTCTACACAATCGGCTATGAGTACATGTCCTACTATGTGAATAGAGGTGTCAAGGTCAAACATTGTAGTCCATCGTTTGATTACCGGTCATTGGTGTATACAGTTAACAGACACGAGATCGCCCACCGATAATGAAAATGGGAATCAAGGTACTAGAGTGAAAACTAACAAGTGTGAATAAATGTGTTGAGGTCAAACACTTGAAAGGATCCATCGATCAGGGGACATTGATTTATTCCCAAAACTGTCAATGGCGACAAAACCTGCCACTGATGACTGCAAGTCTCAAGGCACTCAAAAATGACTCTAGATTCCTATCCCAGAATAAATGATATGAAGTTGATGGGATGAAATCCGTTGGAAGGAGGGAATTAATGAATCCCTCATCATCCAACACGAGGTACTTAGCAAGGCTGTATAATGTGGAAGGACTCGATCATAAAGTGCATGAACCAGTATCAGTACCAGGAATGGCCGACATGCAAAGTCAAGAGAACTAAGGAATGGTCGACTCAATTTCAACTTCCTTCGAACAATACCATAAAGGTGAATGGTGACTGAATGTAGGCAGCATAGACTCGATATACAAAACTAGGACATCTCTATGACATAGGAGGCATCGACAGAGGCTCCATAGGGACTGGAAGCTTAACCAGTCGATGGAGATAAACTCAGAGAAACAAGTACAGCTTCTAAATTCAAACTATTAACCCAACCAATGGATGTGATATACAGTGCTCTGTTCGAAGGAGACACGACTCGACTGCTGCCAAAGATAACATCTTTTCTTATCCGGTTTTTTGCTTTTTTTATTTTTTGGACCTTTTCAAATATTTTGAAAAGCTTGAAAAAGAATAAAAGTGCTTTATAGCTACATACTAGGAGGAGACCAGTGTCAATGGGAAAACAAACTAGTTTCAAGTAGCGAAACATACCTGTGCTCAATGCAAGGACACATGTGTAGGATAACGACACTCGGGGGAAAGTGTTATAGATGATTTTACCACACATGGTGAATCACACTTTCATGGCCTTCCCTATCCCTCTGCAGACTCCTAAAACCCCATGGACCATTTTTGTACCTTTGATGTTTCCAAGATCATCCCTAAAAACATGCAATAATTTCCATACACAACTTTTAATCTTTTTCTTGCATATATACGTTGGTTTGACCCCTAAAATTGCGTACATCGAGATGTGTGCAAAAGGCCAAATTATTTTGGAGTTTTCCTTGATGTGGATCCGACTCACTTGTCTCTTGGCCTTCCATATGCCTTGAGATCGCTCAGATTCAACCTTCCATTACCCCATTGAAGAGCTATATAAGGAACCCTTTGGATACATTGAAGGCATGAGGAATTGAAGAGCAAGAAAACTATAGTCCATTGTTGTCAGACCTTATACTTGAGTCAGCATCCCTTTGTCCCTTGGAGCACCTTTGTGTTCTTCCCAATATTGCCTTTTTCTTGTGAGCTTACTATCGAGAGATGGAGGATTGAAGTGGTGGAGGCCCAAGTGGAGGACTCAATTTCTTCGATTCGCAGACGTGTCGACAGAGGTTGTCATTATTGTAATCTCTGTTTTATATTAATATAAATATCTTTTCCTATCCAATAATGTGTATTTAAATGAGTATTTTATCCATGGATGCTTTTAAATGCTTATATGTTATTGATTATATATGCTAGAGTAGGTCTAACACGATTATACATAGCATGCTTGTCTTGTTTGCTGAGTGTTGAGATAGCAATTCATCAATACAAGCTGGAGTTGGAAAGCTCAACGGGGATCTACATCAACCGTCCGAAATAAGGTACGAATCGAGATCCTTTAGTGTTAGATATTTGGTTTCTCTTGCATATAGGAAAGGATTGATTTCTGGAGTCAAGATGTCTATTGTGGTACCCCAAGCCATAAAAATTTCTCTCCGTAATAGAAATGGTGACTCCGTTGGGGAGTTCCTAGTCATTTTTCCTTTGGGGGTTTTTATCAGCATTCAATGTTCTTGAATTTCTCTCATTTCTCTGTTTCTGAGTCGGGTCTGGAGGCATGTTTTCCAGGTAGTGTCTGATAGGTGTGAATTTTGTCTCAGCTTATTTTTTTATCTTCATTTTTATATCTTTTTCTTCCTGTACGCGAGTTTCTACCTCACAGTCGCATGTACACATGGTTTTGACTGAGATTTTTGTGTATATACATGGATTTTCTACACACAGTCGCGTATGCCCTGACTTTTTCCTTTTAGAGGAAGATTGATTGTTGATGGGTGAGTTTTGATGATTGTTGAGTCTCCTTAGATGCTTCCAGAGTCTGTATGCACCTCTGTTTCTGACCAGAGACACCTTTTAGGGTAAAAAAATTTTAAGAATGTTCTTGTCATTGCATTTTCTATTTTTTTATTTTGGGATTAGTGCATTAGGTCTCTTTTACCTTAGTGCTTTACTTGGGTGTTGTTTGATAGTGCTTGTAGAGTCTGGGGGTGGTAGAGTCATTCTTTTGCTTTATTATCTCATTTTTATTCAAAAAATTCAAAAATATTTACATCTTTGCATCATTATGCATCATTGCACTTTGCATCTTGCATGGTACTTGCACTAGGTTTGCTTAGAGAAGTATTAGTCAGACTTTCATATAGGAATGATTGCATTTGTCATTTGAAGAAAATTTTACATTTCATGTAGTAGCATGCCCTATTTTTCATTCGACACAATGCATTTGCATTGATTGTTAGGTGTGCATTTTACTTCATGTTTGCATCATAACACCATTGGTTGCACTATCATTTACCTTTTTGAGTAATACACCAAATAAAATCAACACTTAATGAAAATGGATTACACTATTTTCTTTGATAGGGTACACCAACAAGATTAGGTTTTAGGGTCTTGGAATAGTTCATTGTGAGTAAATTCTCCAAGACCACTAAACAACAACATGTATGTGTATGTCTAGGTGAGAGTGTGAAATTCCTTGGTATAATTAGTGTTTCTCAGGATCCTCCTCTTACAAGGGAGTTAAGCACGAGGCAGTGTGAGCAGTTATTGATTAAAATGACCCCTAGTCATAATTGAGTAGCACCGGAGATATTTCCAAGATTGTATTCATATCTAGGGGCTCTTTCGAGAGTTTCAGGATTTGCTACCCTTCCCATATGGTCAATCCTACCTACGAATGTCCTCTTGAGCATTGACTATGTTGAGGTGACCTTAGTTCCATTATGTAGGTTATCAATGGGGTACTTTGCAGGGGTTATTCTGTAGGTGTCCTGGTCAGGTTGGGGTCGGACATCACAGTCGCTATATGCGTTGAAGCTGAGGGCCACAATAATTGGTTACGAACCTCCGCTTTTTGTGTATGGGAGTCTCAAGCCTCTCCTAGGAGACATACCTTCTTCATTCGAGAGCTCACATATCCTACCCTTGTTTTCTTGTGATTAGATTTAGATTATATTGGTGTATGCTCTATGCACACTAGCTTGCTTAGGGTTTGCGTAATTATAAGAGTCTTTTTCATTTTTTGAGTCATTGTGGATTCAGGTACAGCACCTCGTAATTCTCATCATTTAGCATGACTTCCACCTTATACATATCCTCCTCCTTTGGGAGAGAGAAATAGACGGTCCAAGCGAACTACTTCTCACATTGATTCACGCACGATGGGAGATCATGAAGATGAAATTCCTAAGTTGTCTTCTCTACCTCAAGAGGTTGGGGAAGAAGATCCTACTCCTATGTATGATCCTTCACCCGATATACCTACACACTCTAGGTTCGATCCTTCACATGATATACCTACACACTCTAGGTATGATCCCTCATTCACAGGTTGCTGGTATTGGTTGTCGGGCGACGAGGCTCATCATGAACCTGCGAGCACTAGTTATGTTAGTTATGGCATGTCTGGTATTCCTGCACATGATCCAGCACATCATGTCGAGTCAAAATTTGTTCCTAGCACTATGTTGGGGGGCATTCCCATTCCTTTCCATGTGGAGAGATTTGGGAGCATGAGTCACATTGCACCCTCCATCCCGGTGGTGGAGGCTACATCACACGTTCATCCCAGACCTGGTGTTAGTAGTCCTATTCGGATACCAGAACCAAGATGAGTGACTATAGGGAATACCACTTACATAGTTTCACATGCCCCTTCATCCTCTATTCCTATTTCTTCGAATTCTAGTCCTCCCCCTCATTCACATCGTCCTTCGGGCCAGAATGTTGCTACTAGTCATGTTCGTAATGCTGCTACTCGCGTAGTCGTGTCTCAAATCCAAGTACCTCCCATTGTTTTGGGTGGTCATATTCCTACTTATGGAGTTTCTTATAGGACATCTTATGGGACCTCTCATGGACAACATTATGGACCGCAGTATGTGCATAGTTATTCACCTTATGGGTATGGGTATCAACAACCCGCCTCCAAATTATGGCTTTGTAGATCCACATAGTCAAGTTACACCACATTATGGTGCTGACATGTCACCCTACACAGGTCAAACGGGAGGAGGATACTATGGCCATGGCCATGGTGGTTATGGTAATCAGTATTATGTGAATCAAAACTATCAGGTAGTGTGGCATCGACCTGCTCAACCTAGGATCCCTTTCCTCGCAACGTTAAATTTACCTGACATGTCAAGACTAATGAATGATCCAGTCTCTCATGACCCAGCTTGGTCGGCTGTCCCTAATAAGCTTACCTCAGACATTCCTGAATTTGAGGGCAAGCCAGGAGAAGATCCTAGTGAACATGTTACTACATTTCACCTTTGGTGCTCTTTCAATTCCTTACATGAAGATTCGATCTGTTTAAGGTTATTTCAACACACCCTTACCGGGCCTGCAGGGAAATGGTACATAGAGTTACCTAGGGGGGAATTCGTTTTGTTAGATGACCTAGCTATGACTTTCCTCAACCACTTCCAGCTACCAGTACATTACGACATTGGTACAGAACTCTTGTTGACACTTCAGCAAGACAAAGCCACGCATATCTTGGATCATATCCAAGAGTGGCGTAGACGGAAGAGATTGATTAAAGCCTTCATACCGCCGGAGTTTCTCCTCGAATGGTTCCTTAAATAGTTACTACCTTATATCGCGAAGGATGTTTCTACATCTAGAGTTCAGAATGAGGAACAAGCCATTTTTAGGGTGCGGGAATTGGATTTGATTTATGCTCAATCCGGTTTGTTATATGAGATCATTCCTAATGCTCCGTGTTCTAGTTTCGACCCTAAGGTTAAACCTGGACCACATGCCGATGGCATTGTTGGTTGTACGAGTACCAAACCTATGGATTTGGTTGTGAAAGAGGTGATTCAATTATCTATCAACCAATCTGCGTCGGGAAAAGCCATGGCTTCATCTCAACCAACCGAAACAGTGAGTGTGCTTTCGGTACAATCGTCGAACCAGAAGGGTAACCAGCAACCCGAAAGGAATAAGAAGAAGGGTAAAAACAATCATAAGGGTGGGAATAGGAATGAAAATGCCAATTCTAATGACAAGAATTCCCGCAATGCTATGGGGGACAAGCAGTCTAAATGTAGGTTAAGTTTCCTTGCAAGTTTTGTAAGGAAGACCACCTCACTCACTTGTTCCCTCGTATCGAAGAAGCCTCGAAGTTCATAGCACAGAGCCCAGCTATGCTGACCAACCCTTTACCCCATAATCAAAACATGAACTTGAGGACCCATGATCAGTCTGTTGGAGATCAAGTTCCATCGGAAGGTTGTAGTGGTCATGGTTGCATCAATATGGTGCGTGCTGCTAAGGTTGTGACTCGTGAGAAGGACTATGGTTCATCGTAACCTTACCTTGGGAAAGAACCTCCTCCTACCGAGAGCCCTTTGTGTATTGAAAATCCTACGGATAAACCTAAGAGTGTACCTCGCATTCCTAAGGAAGTCTTAAAGCATTTGGGACACAATCCTAATGCCCGAGCCGCCCAGAACTATTCTGTTGTTGAGGATTTGGGCCACACTCCTTGTGCGATGTCTGTGCTTGAAGTTCTTCAGAGTTGTCCATCACAAAGGAAAGATTTTCTTTCTAATCTTGGTGTTAACGATGATCACTCTTCCTCCGTCGTCAAATTTGAAACCGCGGGACTACAGCCTCGCTTGCCTTACTACGTGTCTCTCTTGATTCATGTAGAATTTCTTAACATGTCAGTCAAACGCACTGTGATTCATGAAGGCGATGCTGCTTCCATGATGTCTTTGTCATGTTGGAAGGGTTTGGGTTCCCCCGAGTTGTCTAAATCTGCTACCATGTTGACTGCTTTTGATGGTAGATCGTTTCGGCTGCACAGGATTCTTCCTTCTCTTAAGGTCTATTTGGGAGGGAAGACCATTGTGATCGAGGTCGAGGTGGTTGATGTGCCCCTTGACTACAATCTCTTACTGGGTAGGAATTGGATGTATAGTATGCAAGCCATAGATTCTTCTCCATTTTGAGTTGTATGCTTTCCATTTAGTGGGAAGATTGTTACGATTAATCAAACGTCATTCAAGAATTCAAGTGTTACCACATCATTGGGAGCTTCTATCCCGATTATCAACCATTCTCAGCCGGCAATTGGGAGTGTGGGTGCTGGCATGTATCCATCCCTTATGGGAGCCTTTAGTTGTCCTGCACCCGTTCTTATGATCAGGTCTAGTTTCGGTGGGGCTTCGTCTTTAGTGAGATCAGTGTCTTTTCGCACTACCCATATGGAAGATCCTTGGATTCTTCCTACGCCGAGTCCTTCATGTAATCCTATCGGAATGGATGTGTCATTTCCTGCAACAATGATAGCATATCAAGCGAATCTTGAATGTGTTGTAGAGTCTAGTCCTTCCTCTTCACAGACAAAGGAGGAGGACCTGTATGTGCTTCTTGCATGGGCAATTCAGTATTCTCACATGCACAACTGCCTTGATAGTGTTTTTCCATCAGATGAAGCTATTATTGAGGCCATGTCTGGGGTTGAGCCACCTTGGGAAGAGTTGCATCATAGATCTTATTTTCTTCCTGAGCTTGACCATTTGGAGTGTGAAGACTTTAGGGAGATTCTTAGTGAGATAATTGGTAGTCCCATGGTTCCATTGAGCTCTCCTGGTCCGATGGCTGATGGAAACATGGAAAATATATCTCCTACCATCCCTATCAATATCTCTCGTGATCCTGGCAAGGTTGAGAATGTCTATATTGGGGCAGAATGTTCCCATGCTGAGATTCAAGAGTATACCGAGATGTTCAAAGAGTTTCATGATATCTTTGCTTGGTCATATAAGTAAATGCTAGGTATCGACCCTCGCATTGTTGAACATGAAATTAAAACTTATCCTAATGTTAAGCTTGTTCGACAACGCTTGCGTGCGGTGAATCCTAGAAAAGCACCCGCGATTAAGGCTGAGATAGAAAAGTTGTTAAATGTCGGTTTTATCTATCCTATTCCCTTGATGGAGTGGGTTTCAAACCCTGTTCTAGTTGATAAGAAGCAGGGAACTATCCACATATGCGTTGATTTCTATGACTTGAATCGTGCATGTCCTAAGGATAATTTTTCCACACCATTTATTGATAAAATTTTGGATGAGTGTGTGCAAAGCGAGGTATTTTCCTTTATGGACGGATTTTTCGGATACAATCAGATACAAATCAAACCTGAGGACCAACATAAGACTACATTTATTTGTCCTTGGGGTACCTTTGCATATCGGAAGATGCCTTTTGGTCTTAAAAATGCTGGAGCCACATTTCAGCGGGTTATGTCCTTGATCTTCCATGATCTCAAATCAATTATTGAAGTCTTTTTGGATGACCTTGCTGCTCATTCTCATCTAAGAGTGTGTCATTCCTACCATTTGAGATTAGTGTTCGAAATATGCCGCCACTACCAGGTCAGGTTAAATCCTCATAAGTGTATCTTTTGTGTAAATTCTGGTCTCTTGTTAGGGTTCATTCTCTCCAAGGAGGGTATAATATTCGACCCTTTAAAGGTTGAGGAAATAGTTCAATTTTCTCCCCCGAGAAACATTAGATATCTTCAATGTTTGCAAGGAATGGAAAATTTCTTACAGAGATTCATCATTAACTTTGCCAATTTGACTAGAGGATTTATGCGTCTTTTGAAGAAGGACACTACCTTTTACTGGGATGAGCGAGCCCAGGAGTCCTTTGATGCACTTAAGAGAGCCTTAGCATCAGCCCCGGTGATTATTCCACTCGACTATAACCGGGACTTTTTACTTTATGTGGCTGCATCCATGGAGACGATTGGTATGGTTTTGGTTCAAGAGGATGAGGAGCTCTAGGAGCATGTCATATATTATTTGAACCGAAACCTTATAGATGTGGAGATCTATTATTCCCATGTGGAGAAACTTGCCTTAGCCACCGTTCATGCGGTTCAAATATTGAGACACTATATTCTCCTTCACCAGACCTTGGTGGTAGCCCATGTCAATCTATTTCAGTTCGTCCTCACTAGAAGGATTTTTGCCGAGCTTATATCTGATTTCCCAAGCGAGGAGGAAGAAGTTTGTGAAGATACGTTTATCGATGAGAACATTTTCCTGATCTCAACTTTGGATCCATGGTATAGGGATATCATCATATATTTACAAACATTGAAGGTCCCTACTCACCTCTCACGAGATGAACGACGACAGTTACGTCACGTATCCAAGAACTACCTTATAGTGGATAACACATTGTACCTCTGTGCGGTAGATTCCATTTTACATCATTGTTTAACTCATGAGGAGGCTGAGCTTGTGCTGAATGATTGCCATGAAGGGGCGTGTGGTTTTCATTTATCTAGGATTTCTACAGCCCAAAAAATATTGAGAGTGAGTTATATCTAGTTGTCGATCTTTAAAGATTGTGTTAATGCGGTCAAGAAGTGCCACCCTTACCAGGTGTTCGCACGTAATATGCACTCACATCCTGCCCCATTACATCTGATTATCACCACCGATCCCTTCACTAAGTGGGGGCTTGAATTCATGGATTGCAACCCAGCTTCAGCTGGGGGGCATCATCATATTATAGTGATTGTTAACTATTTCATGAAATGGGCTAAGGCTATGCCCACGGTTAAATCCAACGGTGAGACAGCCGCACATTTCGTATTAACCGGATCATTACTTGGTTCAGCATTCCGAAGGAGCTTGTCACTAACCATGGTAGGCACTTTCAGAATCGGATGGTGGAAGAGTTGGCCTTGAAGTTAGGGTATAAGCAGTACCATTCCTCTTCTTATTAACCTCACTGACGAATGGACAGGTTGAAGCAGTGAACAAATCACTTAAGTCCATTCTCCAATGAACCATCACACAAAGCAAGACCAATTGGCATATCATGTTATATCCTGCTTTGTGGGATTATAGAACCGTGGTTAAGACTGCCACCGGTTTTTCTCCATATTAGCTTATGCATGGAGTGGAGTCTATCTTGCCGATTGAATGCGAAATTCCTTCATTGAAGCTAGCCATAGAGCTCTTACCAGATACTTCCCCATTGGAGGAACGTTTGGTCCATTTAGAGAAGCTTGATGAGCAGCACCGAGATGCTTTAGTGGCTCTAGAAGACAATAAGCATCACGTTAAGGTCCAGTATGATAAATATGTCCCTCCGAGGAGTTTTAGTGAAAGAGATTTGGTCCTTTTGTGGGATCAAGCTAAAGAACCCTTGGTGGCAGGAAAGTTTAACCCCATGTGGCATGGTCTTTGTGTGGTCAAGCATGTGTTAGAAAAGGGCACATATGAGCTGGTAGACTATGAAGGGATAGCCTTGGTGGAGCCTAGAAATGGGCTCTATCTTAGAAAATACTATACATGATTTTCAGCCAAGACTGACTATTGTATATTATTGTATAGTATTTTGCATAGTTAGGTCTTTCTTATGGTGATCGGGTTTGTTGATTATCTTTCATTTCTTATGGCAGATGTCTATGGACTCTTCCATTTACATAGGATTCGCTGATGGTGCTAGCCACCACACTCAACACTCAGCCTCTACTGCTTGGGTGATTTATACTCCTACGGGCCAGGCATTGTCTTCAGGAGGCATATGTTTACGGCCCTCTTCAAACAATGTTGCTGAATATAGTGTCATTATCGATCTTCTATGAGATTCCATTTCACATGGTGTTCTCTCTCTTGAGGTATGTCTTGATTCGCATTTAGTAGTGTAACAGCTTAATGTCTTGTAACATGTTATGGATCCAACATTATTACAAATATTCTTACGTGTGATATTATTAGAATGGAAATTTGACAACATAACATACATACATGTTCCAAGAATTTACAATCAAGTTGCTGACTCATATGCTAACTATGTGTTAGATTGGCATTTGTTTCATAGATAATAAGCTCATCACAAACATAAATTTTTACACATGTAAATAAATAAAATCGATCATCATAAAAAAAATTCATTAAACATCCAAAATGTGATAATACATATGTGTCATACTACAAAAATGGGGCTTCCGAGCCACCAGAATATAATACATGGTAGTACAAAAATGTGTCACTCCCAGGTATCTAAGCCTGGGGAGGAGGAGGGGGGTTCTGATCGTGGAAATTCACCACGGCTCTAGCTAGTTGTTGAAACAACTGCACCCATGCTCGTGGTACACCCACCACCTGACGCTGCATGGCCTCAGGTAGGTCCTCGACCTGTGCCATGGGTACCCTATGTGTTAGCCACACAAAGTTTATGTGGATACTTTGGAGCCTCCGCTCTGCATCCACACCCATGATATCATCTCCTCGTCCCCTCCATCTATGACGAGGGAAAACGTCAGGCCACCGTGGTACTACATATGCATACATATGATAGGATGTCACTATGTGTTGTCATGCAAAAACTTGTTTTTTGATTATATATATCAAAAAACACAAAAAAAAATTAAATAATTCAAAATTTTAAAAAGAGGGTTGGGATTCGTTACCAATTTCATTGTATGCTGATCCTGGTGGTAGAGGCATGTCGGGATCTCCCTGAAAATCTATCCCCACATAGGGGCAATCATCGATGGAAACTATCTACCACCACCACCATGGAAAGAAGACAGCTGGGTAGGGGTTGGACACCCTAGCTCCTCCCAGTCTGTGCATCGCATCTGCCCAACGTCGTTGGGCCAAACCTCAAACCCAATGAAGAGGAACGTCAACTCTAGGACTGAGTCTCGAAACACACTTGAAGAAGAACGTGCTCAGTATACTACTAAAAATGAAGTTTCATACCCTGCCCATTTTTCAGTCACTGAGCTGTTGCTTCATGTTTCTCAACAGCACAGTACTCCAATCATAGACTGTGGGTCTCATGCACTCCACTGCATAGAACATTAAAGGCCGCGAGGCCTGGTGGAGTGAGGCTAGCCCTACTATCCTGCCAACTGTCAATAGAATGGCCTTTAGGCCTAGTACCTATATAAATTTAGTTGGGATCTGACTCCGCACCTTCTCCATGTTCGGATAACAGTATACAGCTATATACTCATCTATGGTGAGGCCACCTCTGGGCCCACGAGAACGTAGGTTCACCACTTCCCCTCGTCGATACAATCCTGTAATGAAGTATATGTCCTCCACTTCTATGGTGAGGGACATCCTGTCGATATGGAAAGACTCTGAGTCAGGATCCCAGTAGTGTACTAGCATCTGCAGCAGTCTTGGTTTGGCCCTTAAGCCACCAAGACACCAAAACTTGTAGAGCCTGCATGCACGAAGAGCTTGTTGAGCCATTAGATTGCCATGTATTGTTGCTTCTACATCCCTGTGCTCTCATTCCCTCCATTATAGTACCATCCTACACATTCAATTTGATTTTTAGTGATTAGTTGTCTTAGAAAAACTTAAACGCGGTCGAATACGCGACTGTTTGCTAAACAGTCGTGTATGTACGCGACTTTGAGGCATTTTCCCGCGTATAGCCAGCCCTATACGCGAAAAAATCCTCGATTTCTGCATGGGCCGAGGTGCATATTTTAGAGTGGCCTAGAAATAATCTTTTACCATGGAAATTTGAAAAATTTACATGTAAATGAAAGAAAAGGGCATGGGAAGTTACCTAGAAAAAACGGTGTCGGATTCTGCCAGCTAAAACTCCCGAAATTCGCGTTTGAATTTCTAAACTCAATTGGGTAAAAATTTCAAATGTTATATAATGTTTTGAATTTTTTACTATTTATAGAAATTATTCAAATTTTTGAAAAATTTTATCCCTTTTCTATAGTTTTGGACCATTTCTGACCCTTTTGGACCGTTTTTTACTAATATAATGATGTAGGAGACTGTTTTGAGCATCGTTTCGACCGTTGTTTTGTCATGTTCATGTCGATTTCAGGTATGATGTTTAAACTGGCATATAGGTTAGGTTTCACCTTCATTTGCATTTTGCATGACCTTATGACTGTTTCATTATAACCTTAGGTATGAACCCATTCTATCCTATCACGGAACCTTCTTGCTGTTTTAGAAGTGACTTGATATGAATGGTAGATTTTGACCTTACATGGGTGCCCTTGTTAGCTCCTTATTTGCATTTGGTGCCCATAACGACACTTTGTCCTTTAGGGTGTGGGAGTCTGTTGTATAGTATCGCCATGACATTTCGCAAGAGCCTCATACTCCTCTTTATCTTTTGCTGGTTTATTTCCCCATGACTCCCTTATGTCAAGTTGTAAATGCATTATCATGAGCTTTTCCTACCTCATTGAGCCTTGTGCTTCCCTAAATTTGATTATCAACCATTGAGCCTTGGAACTAGTTTGTTTTCCCATTTGACACTCGTCCCCTCCTAGTCTGTAACTATAAAGCGAGTTTATTCTTTTTCAAGCTTTCCAAATATTTGAAAAGGTCCAAAAAAATAAAAAACCAAAAAGCTGGACAAGAAAAGATGTTATCTTTGGAAACAGTCGAGTTGTGTCGCCTTCGAATAGAGCACTATATATCACATCCGTTGGTTGGGTTAATAGTTTCACTTTAGGAGTTGTACTCGTTTCTCTGAGTTTATCTCCTTCGACTGGTTAAGATTCTAGTCCCTATGGAGCCTCTTTCAATGCCTCCTATGTTGAAAAGATGTCCCAGTTTTGTATATCGAGTCTATGTTGCCTACATTCAGTCACCATTCACCTTTATGCTCTTGTTCGAAGGAATTTGAAACCTGAGTCGGCCATTCCTCAATTATCTTGACTTTGCATGTCGGACATTCTCAGCACAGTTATTGGTTCGTGCACACTATGATCGAGTCCTTCCACATTATACAGCTTTGTTGAGTACCTTGTGTTGGATGATGGGGGATGACTCAATGCCCTCCTTCCAGTGGATTTCATCTCATCAACTTCAAATCATTTATTTGGGGATAGTAATCTAGAGTTATGTTTGAGTTCCTTGAGACTTGCAGTCATCAGTGGCAGGTTCTCTCACCATCAACAGTTTTTTGGGAATACATCAATGTCCCCTGATTGATGGATTCTCTCAATTGTTCGACCTCAACACATTTATTCACACTTTTTAGTTTGCACTCTAGTACCTTGATTCCCATTTTCATTATTGGTGGGTGATCTCGCGTCTATTAACGGTATACATCAATGACCGGTAATCAGACGATGGACTACTATGTTCGACCTCGACACCTCTATTCACATAGTAGGACATGTACTCATAGCAGTTTGTGTAGAAGACCTTCCAGGCTGGTGGCATCTCATATATGCTACCTCCTTGATCGTGCCAGTGTTCATGAGATTTCATCTCTCGTGACTTGATTCCAGTATATGTCAAATATTTCTATCCATTATGGATATCTTGATCCACTATATATCTTCAACCTTCATGGAGATCATGATCCTTTGTATATATTCATCATGGAGATTCTGAGCTATTTATATTGTACATGGCGATGACCACACATTTAATATTTTGTATCATGCCTATCCATGGCCATTGTACTCTTATGTATCCGGGACTGCTATATCTACTTGCAATGATGTGCAGAGTTTGATCATTATATTGTACTGATTGGATGGCTAGTTCTTCCACTAGATTTTTTATCACTTCACTTTTGGGATGGACTTATAATGTATTTCGGCCATCATATGACCCCTCTGACCTCACACATTAGGGGGCATCTGTTATAGCTGATTTTACCACACATGGTGAATCACACTTTCATGGCCTTCCCTGTCCCTCTGCATACTTCTTAAACCCCATGGACCATTTTTGTACCTTTGATGTTTCCAATATCATCCCTAAAAATATGCAATAATTTCCATACGCGACTTTTAATCCCTTTCTCGCATATATACGTGGGTTTGACCCCTAAAACCACGTACATCGAGATGTGTGCAAAAGGCCAAATTATTTTGGAGTTTTCCTTGATGTGGATCCAACTCACTTATCTCTTGGCCTTCCATATTCCTTGAGGTCGCTCGGATTTGACCTTCCATTACCCCATTGAAGAGCTATATAAGGAACCCTTTGGATACATTGAAGGCATGAGGAATTGAAGAGCAAGAAAACTACAGTCCATTGTTGTCAGACCTTATAATTGAGACTGCATCCCTTTGTCCCTTGGAGCACCTTTGTGTTCTTCCCAAGCTCGCCTTTTGCTTGTGAGCTTGATATCAAGAGATGGAGGATTGAAGTGGTGGAGGCCCAAGTGGGGGACTCAGTTTCTCCGATTCGTAGATGTGCCAACAGAGGTTGTCACTATTGTAATCTATGTTTTATATTAATAGAAATATCTTTTCCTGTCCAATAATGTGTATTTAAATGAGTATTTTATCCATGGATGCTTTTAAATGCTTATATGTTATTGATTATATATGCTAGAGTAGGTCTAACACAATTATATAGAACATGCTTATCTTGTTTGTTGAGTGTTGAGATAGCAATTCATCAATACAAGCTGGAGTTGGAAAGATCAATGGGGATCTACATCAACCATCTAGAATAAGGTATGAATCAAGATCCTTTAGTGTTAGATATTTGGTTTCTCTTGCATATAGGAAAGGATTGATTTCTAGAGTCAAGTTGTCTGTTGTGGTACCCCAATCCATAGGAATTTCTCTCCATAACAGAAGGTCTCCTCCCGGTAAAAATGGGGAATCAAGCTGCAAAGGATATATAAAATGGCTCTATGTGGCTAGACATGAGACAAGCTCGGGCTATATAGCTGATAATCAAAGTCAGGGAAGCCGGCATAAGGCTCATGAGGCAGGCAAAACTCATGATAATGCAATTACAACTTGACATGAGGGAGTCCTGGGGAAAAATTCCTGCAAAAAGATAAGAGCAGTATGAGGATCTTGCACAAAGACATGGCGATACTATACAAAGGACTCCCACACCCTAAAGGAAAAAATGCCAGCATTGGCACCAAATGCAAAAAAGGAGCTAACTAGGGCACTCATGTATGGTCAAGCTCTACCATTCACATCATGTCACTTCTAAAACAGCAAGAAGGTTCTGCAACAAGATAAAATGGGTTCATACCTAAGGTTATAATGAAACGGTCATAAGGTCCTACAAAGTGCACACAGATATGAAATTTAAGCTATATGTTAGTTTAGACATAATACCTGAGAGTAGCATGAACGGGTCAAAATAATGGTCGAAACGGTGATCAAAATGGACTCCTACATCATCAAATTAGTCCAAAACGGTCCAAAATGGTCAGAAACGGTCCAAAACTATAGAAAATGAGGTAAAAAATTTCAAAAATTTTTAAAAATTTTCTATAAATAGTTAAAAATTCAAAAATTACATATCATTTGAAATTTTTACCCATTTGAGCTCAGAACTTCAAACGCGAATTCCGGGAGCTTCGTCCGGTGAAATTCGACACCGTTTGTTCCAGGTAATTTCTCATGTCCTCCTCTTCCATTTTCATGAAAATGTTTCCAATTTCCATTGTCAAATTTGAATTTTAGTCCAGTGTAAATTGGTCATTTCAGCCCATGCGAAAATTGGGGCTTTTTTTGCGTAGGGCCAGCTATACGCAGAAAATCCTCCCAAACCCGCATACATACGCGGTTGTTTTGAAAACAGTCATGTATGCGGCTGTGCACATGGTTTTTTAAGGTATACATTGACTAAAAATTATTTTTAATGTACAGGATGGTTCTAGAATGGAGGGAGAGAGAACATGGATATGTAGAAGAGGTTGTTCGGGGTGATTTGATGGCTCAATAAGCTCTATGTGTATGTGGGCTATACAAGTTTTGGTGTCTTGGTAGCCTGAGGGCCAAACCAAGGCTCCTGCAGATGCTAGTAGACTACTGGGATCCAGACTCAGAGTCCTTTCATATCAACAAGATGTCCCTCACTATAGAGGTGGAGGAAATATATTTCATTACTGGATTGTCTCGACGGGAAGAGGTGGTGAACCTACGCTCTCACGGGCCCGGAGGTGGCCTCACCATTGATGAGTACATTGCAGTATACTATTTTTTGGACATGAAAAAGGTTGGGAGTCAAATCTCAACAAAATCCATCTAGGTGCTAGGATTGAAGGCCATACTATTGGCACTTGGCAGGATAGCTGGTCTAGCATCACTCCACCAGGCCTCATGACCATTAATGTTATATGCAGTGGAGTGCATGAGACCTAAAGTGTATGACTGGAGCGTTGTGTTGTTGAGTAACATGAAGCAGTAGCTCAGTGACTACAGGATGGGTAGGGTACGAAACTTTGGTTTCGACAGTATACTGAGCACATTCTTCTTTGAGCGTGTTTTGGGCCTAAGCCCTAGAGTTGACATTCCTCCTCACGGGGTTTGAGATACGGCCCAACGATGTTGGGAAGATGCTATGCACATACTGGGTGGATGTATGGTGTCTAACCCCTACCCAACTGACTTCTTTCCATGGTGGCGGCGGTAGATTATTGCCATTGATTATTATCCCTATGCGGGGATATATTTTCAGGGAGATCCCGACATGCCCCTACCACCAGGAGTAGCATACGGTGATATTGGTAACGAATCCCAAACCCTCTTTTTAAATTTTTTTAAATTATTAATTTTTTGTGTTTTTTGATATATAGACTCAAAAGACATGTTTTGGTGTGATGACACATAGTGACAATCTGTCATATGTATGTAGATGTTGGACCACAGTGGCTTGACGAATTCACTCGTCATAGACGAAGGGGAAGAGGAGATGATATAATGGGTGTGGATGTGGAGCGGATGCTCCAAAGCATCCACACAAACTTTGTACGATTGACACACCGGGTACCCATGGCGCAAGTCATGGACTTGCCTGAGGCCATGCAGCGTTAGGTGGTTGGGGTACCACAAGCATGGGTTCGGTTATTTTGATGACTAGCTAGAGCCATGGTGTGCTACCATGATCAAAACTCCCCTCCTCCTCCACAGGCTTAGCAACTTGAGAGTGATTCATTTTTGTACTACCGTGTATTATATTTTGGTGGCTTGAAAGTTCCATTTTTATATTATGACACTTATGTACTATGACATCACATTTTGGATATTTAATGAAAAACTTTTATGATGATCGATTTTATTTATTTACATGTGTGTAAAAATGTATGTTTGTGATGTGCTTATGGTCTATGAAACAAATGCCAATCTAACACATAGTTAGCATATGAGTCAACAACTTGATTAAAAATTCTTGGAACATGTATATGTGTTATGTTGTCAAATTGTCGTTCTAAAAATCTCACACATAAGAATGTTTGTAATAATGTCAGATCCTTAATACGATACAAGACATTAAGATGTGATACTACTAATTGTGAATCAAGACGTACCTCAAGAGAGAGAACACCATGTGAAATGGCATCCTGTAACAGTTCGATAACGACACTATACTCAGCAACATTGTTTGAATAAGGCCGTAAACATATGCCTCCTGAAGACAATACCTGACTCGTAGGAGTATGAATCACCCAAGCAGAAGAGGATGAGTGTTGAGTGTGGTGGCTAGCACCATCAAAAAATCCTATGTAAGTAAAAGACTCCATTGACATCTACCATAAGAAATGAAAGCTAATCAACAAACCCGATCACCGTAAGAAAACCTAACTATGCAAAAAAATTTACAATAATATACAATAATCAGCCCTAGCTAAAGATCATGCATAGTACTTGTTAAGATAGATCCCATTTCTAGGCTCCGCCAAGGCTGTCCCTTCATAATATACCAGCTCATAAGCACCCTTCTCTAACACACGTTTGACCACGTAAGGACCATGCCACATGGGATTAAGCTTCCCTGCCCCCAAGGGTTCTTCAGGTTGATCCCACAAAAGGACCAAATCTCCTTCACTAAACCTCCTCGGACAGACAGACTTATCGTATTGGACCTTAATGCGACGCTTATTGACTTCTAGAGCCACTAAGGCATCTTGGTGCTGCTCATCAAGCTACTCTAAGTGGACCAAACTTTCCTCCAATGCAAAATTTTCTGGTAAAAGCTCTATGGCTTGCTTCAATGAAGTGATTTCACATTCAACCAGCAAGACAAACTCCACTCCATGTACAAGCTGATATGGAGAAAAACTAGTGGCAGTCTTAACCGTGGTCCTATAGGCCCACAAAGCAGGATATAACATGATATGCCAATTCATTTTGCTTTGTGCGATGGTTCGTTGGAGAATGGACTTAAGTGATCTGTTCACTACTTCAACCTGTCCATTCACCTGAGGGTAATAAGAAGAGGAATGCTCCTATTTATACCCTAACTTCGAGGCCAAATCTTCAATCATTCGATTCTAAAAGTGCCTACCATGGTCAGTGACAAGCTCTTTCGTAATACCGAACCGAGTAATAATTTGGTTGAATATAAAATGTGCGGCTATCTCACTGTAAAATTTTATCGTGGGCATAGCCTCATCCCATTTCGTGAAATAATCAACAGCCACTATAATATGATGATGCCCCCAGCCGAAGCTGGGTTGCAATCCATGAATTAAAGCCCCCACTTAGTGAAGGGACCGGCGGTGATAATTAGATGTAACAAGGTAGACTATGAGTGCATATTGCATGCAAACACCTGGAAAGGGTGACACTTCTTGACCACATTAGCACAATCTTTAAAGATCGACGGCCAAAAACATCCATCTCTCAAGATTTTTTGGGCTATAGAAAGCCCAGATAAATGACTACCACACGCCCCTCTGTGGCAATCATTTAGCACAACCTCAGCCTCTTCATGGGTTAAACAATGACGTAAAATGGAATCTACCCCATGGTGGTACAAATTGTTATCCACTATAAGGTAGTTCTTAGATACGTGATGTAATCATCGTCGCTCATCCCGTGATAGGTGAGTAGGGACCTTCAATGTTTGTAAATATATGATGATATCCCCATACCATGGATCCAAAGTTGAGATCAGGAAAATATGCTCATCGAAAAATGTATCCTCATAAACCTTCTCCTCCTCCTCACTTGAGAAATCAGAAATGAGCTCCGCAAAAATTAACGATTTCTTCGATTTCGCTGAAACAAACTCGAGATTTAATTCTTGCAAAAAAACAATCCATTTGTTATACTTTCCCTCGATCATCCTTCTAGTGAGGACGAACTGAAATGGATTGACATGAGCTACCACCAAGGTCTGGCGAAGGAGAATGTAGTGTCTCAATCTCTGAACCGCATGAACAGTAGCTAAGGCAAGTTTCTCCACATGGGAATAATGGATTTCCACATCTATAAGGTTTCGGCTCAAATAATATATGACATGCTCATGGAGCTCCTCATCCTCTTGAACCAAAACCATACCAATTGTCTCCATGGAAGCAGCCACATAAGTCAAAAATTCATGGCTATAGTCGGGTGGACTAAGCACGGGGGCTGATGCTAAGGCTCACTTAAGAGCATCAAAGGACTCCTGGGCTCACTCACCCCAGCAAAAGGTAGTGTCCTTCTTTAAAAGATGCATAAAGCCTTTAGTCAAATTGGCAAATTTAAACACGAATCTCTGTAAGAAATTTTCCATGCCTTGCAAACATTGAAAATGTCTAATATTTCATAGGGGAGACAATTGAAGTATTGCCTCAACCTTTAAGGGATCGACTCTTATACCCTCCTTAGAAATAATGAATCCTAGCAAGCGACCAAAATTCACGCAAAAGATGCACTTATGTGTATTGAACCTAACCAGGTAGTGGTGGCATATTTCAAATACTAATCTCAAATGGTAGGGATGACGCACTCTCAGCCGAGAATGAGTAGCAAGGTCATCCAAAAAGACTTCAATAATTGATTTGAGATCATGAAAAATCAAGGTCATAGCCCGCTGAAATGTGGCTCCAGAATTTTTAATACTGAAAGGCATCTTTCGATATGCAAACATACCCCAAGGACAAATAAATGCAGTTTTGTGTTGATCCCCAGGTTTGATCTGAATCTGATTATATCCGAAAAATCCATCCATAAAGGAAAATACCTCGCTTCCCGCACACTCATCCAAAATTTGATCAATAAATGGTGTGGGAAAATTATCCTTAGGACAAGCATGATTTAAATCATGGAAGTCAGTGCATATATGGATCGCTCCCTGTTTCTTATCAACCAGAATGGGGTTTGAAACCCACTCTGTCAAGGGAATGGGATAGATAAAACCAGATTTTAAAATTTTTCCATCTCAACCTTAATCGTGGGTGCTTTTCTAGGATTCACTACATGCAAACGTTGTCGAACAGGTTTTGCATTCAGATAAGTCTTAATTTCATGTTCGACAATACGAGGGTCGATACCTAGCATTTCCTCGTATGACCAAGCAAAGATGTCACGAAATTCTTTGAACAGCTTGGTATACTCCTGAATCTCAGCATGGGAACATTCTTCCCCAATAAATACATTCTCAATATTACCAGGATCATGAGAGATATTGATAGGAATAGTAGGATATATATTCGCCATGTTCCCATTAGCCATCCGACCAAGACAGCTTCATGGAACCACGGGGATACCAATCTTCTCGCTAAGAATCTCCCTAAAGTCCTCATGCTCCAAACGGTCAATCTCGGGAATAAAATAAGATCTATGATGTAACTCTTCCCAAGGTGTCTCAACCCCAGAAATGGCCTTAATAATAGCTTCATCTGATGGAAAAACATTATCAAGGAAATCATGTGCATGAGAGGACTCGACTACCCATGCAGGCACCACATAAGGGTCCTCCTCCTCTGTCCATGAAGAGGAAGGACTAGGCTCTACAGTACCATCAAGATTTTCTTGATATTCTATCATTGCTGGAGGTAATGGCACATCCGTTTCGATAGGTCCGTTCGAAGGACTCGGTGTAGGAAGAATCCAAGGATCTTCCATATGGGTAGTGTGAAAAGACACCGATTTCAATGAAGATGAAGCCCCATTGAAAATGGATCCAATCATAAGTACGGGTGTAGGACAACTAAATTTCCCAATAAGGGATGGATACATACCTACACCCACACTCCCAGTTGCCGGCTGAAAAAGGTCGATAATCGGGATAGAAGCTCCTAACGATGCATTAACACTCAGATTCTTGAATGATGTCTAATCAATTGTAACAATATTCCCATTAAATGGAAAGCATACAACTCAAAATAGAGAAGAGGCTATGGCTTGCATACTATACATCCACTTCTGACCCAATAAAAGATTTTAATCAAGAGGTGCATCAACCACCTCGACCTCGATCACTACGGTCTTCCCTCCCAAATGGACCTTAAGAGAAGGAAGAATTCCGTGCAGCCAAAATGATATACCATCAAAGGAATTCAACATGGTAGTGGATTTAGACAACTCAGGAGAACCCAAACCCTTCCAACATGAAAAAAACATCACGGAAGCAGCAGCGCCTTCGTCAATCACAGTGAGTTTGACGGTCATGTTAAGACATTCTACATGAATCAAGAGAGACACATAGTAAGGAAAGCGAGGTTGTAGTCCCATGGTTTCAAATTTGATGATGAAAGAAGAGTTATCATCATTCACCCCAAGAGCAGATAGCAAAGCTTTCCTTTGTGAAGGACAACTCTGAAGAACTTCAAGTGCAAACATCGCACAAAGAGTTTGGCCCAAATCCTCAACAACAGAATAGTTCTGGGCAGCTCGGGCATTATGTTTTTGCCCCAAAAGATTTAGGACTCCCTTAGGAATGCAAGGTGCAATCTTTGGTTTATCCATAGGGTTTTCAATACGCAAAGGGCTCTCGCTAGGAGGAGGTTCCTTCCCAAGATCTGGTTACGACGAACCATATTATTTCGCACGAGTCACAACATTAGTAGCATGCACCATGTTGATGCACCCATGACCAGTACTGGTTTCTGGCATATTTTGATCTCCACCTAATGCAGAATGAGGATCATGGGTCCTCGAGCTCATATTTTGATTATGGGGTAAAGGATTGGTCAGCACAGCTGGGCCCTGTGCTATGAACCTTGAGGCATCTTCCATACGAGGGCACAAGTGAGTGAGGTGGTCATCCTTACACAATTTTCAAGGAAAATTAACCTTATGTTTAGACTGCTTGTCCCCCCCAGCATTACGGTCATTCTTGTCGTTAAAATTGGAATTTTCATTCTTGTTCCCACCCTTATGATTATTTTTACCCTTTTTCTTATTCCTTCTGGGATGTTGGCTTCCCTTCTAGTCCGACGAGTGCAAGAAAAGTACACTCATCATTTGGGTGGGTTGAGACGAAGCCATGGCTTGTCCCAGAGTGGATTGATTGATAGACAATTGAATCACTTGTTTCACAACCGAATCCATAGGTTTGGTACTTGTACAACCCACAATGCCATCGGCATGTGGTCTCGGCTTGATCTTGGGATCAAAACTAGAACACAGAGCATTAGGTATGATCTCATATAACATTCTGGATTGAGCATAAATCAAATCCAATTCATGTGCCCTAAAAATTGTTTGTTCCTCATTCTGAACTCTGGATGTAGAAACATCCTTCATGATGTAACGTAGTAATGATTTAAGGAACCACTCAAGAAGAAACTCAAGTGGTATGAAAGCTTTAATCAACCTCTTCCACCTATGCCACTCTTGGATATGGTACGAGATATATGTGGCTTTGTCCTAACAAAATGTTGACAATAGTTATGTACCGACATCGTAACGCACTGGTAGCTGGAAGTGATTGAGGAAAGTCATAGCAAGGTCATCGAACAAAACAAATGCCCTCCTTGGTAACTCTATGTACCATTTCTTTGAAGTCCTGGTGAGGGTACATTGAAATATCCTTAAATGGATCAAATCCTCATGTAAGGAATTGAACGAACACCAAAGGTGAAAGGTAGTGACATGTTCACTAGAATCTTATCCTGGTTTGCCCTCGAATTTGGGAATGTCCGAGGGAATCTTGGTAGGGACAGCCGACCAAGCCAGGTTGTGAGATACCAGATCGTTCATTAGTCTCGACAAGTCAGGTAAATTTAACATTTCAAGGAAAGGGAGGTTAGGTTGAGCCAGTCTATGCCATGCTCCCTGATAGTTTTGGTTCATATAAGGCTGACTACTATAAATACCATGGCCTTGGCCATAATATCCTCCTCTCATTTCACCCATGTAGGGTTGCATGGAAGCATTATGATGTGGTGTACCTTGACTATTTAGTGCTACAAAGCCATAATTATAGGAGTAAGCGGGTTGTTGATACCTGTACCCATAAGTTTGATAGCTCTGTCCATAATGCAGTCCATAAGATTGTCCATGAGAAGCTCTATAATATGTCCCATGGGATATCCCATGAGAATCTCAATAAGTAGGGATATGGGGAACTCCTTGTGATGGACCGTAAGATGATCCAGAAATGGGAATATGACCTCCCAAAACAACAGGAGATACTTGATTATGAGATACTACTATGCGATCAGTCCCAGTATGAACATGACTAGTAGCAACATTCCGACCCGAAGTACCACGTGAATGCGAGGGAGGAAGGGTTGTCAAAAATTCATTTGAAGGAGTAGGAATAGAGGATGAAGGGACATGTGAAGGGATGTAAGTGGTATTCCCTATGGTCACTCATCTTTTTTGTGGTATCCACATATGACTACTAACATTAGGTCTAGGATGGGCATGTGAGGTAGCTTCTACCACCGGGATGGAAGGTGCAATGTGACTAGTGCTCCCAAATATCTCTGCACAGAAAGGAATAGGAGTGCCCCCAAGCATAGTTCTAGGTTCAATTTTTTATTCAGCATGATGTCATGGATCATGTGCAGGGATATCAGGCATGCCATAACCAACATGACTAGTGCTTGTGGGTTTATGGTGAGTCTCGTCACCCAAAAACCAATACTGGAAACCTATGAATGAGGGATCATAATAGGAATGTGAAGGTATATCTGGTGAAGGATCATATACAGGAGTAGGATATTCCTCCTTAACCTCTTGAGGTGGACAAGACATCTCAGGAATCTCGTCCTCGTGATCTCCCATCGTGTGTGAATCAATGTGAGAAGTAGTCCACTCAGACTGTTTGTTTCTCTCTCCCAAAGGAGGAGGAGATGTAGAAGGCAGAAACACTGCTAAACGACGAGAACGGCTAAGTGCCACACCCAAATCCACAATGACTCAAAAAATGAAAAAGACTCTTTCTAATTATGCAAACCCTACGAAAACTAGCGTGCACAAAGAATACACCTATATAATATAAATCCAAATCACAAGCAAGCAAGGGTAGGATATGTGAGCTCTCGAATGAAGTAGGTATGTCTCACCTAGGAGAGGCTTGAGACTCCCATACACAAAAAGCGAAGGTTCGTAACCAATTATTGTGGCCCTCAGCTTCAACGCATATAGCGACTGTGATGTCCAACCCCAACCTGGCCGGGACACCTGCAGAATAACCTCTATGAAGTACCCCCTTGATAACCTAGGTAAGGAAACTAAGTTCACCTCAATATAATCAATGCTCAGGTGGACAGTCGCAGGCGAGATTGACCGTATGGGCAGGGTAGCAAAGCCTGAAACTCCCAAAAGAGCCCCCGGATACAAATACAATCCTAGAAATATCTATGGTGCTACTCATTTATGACCAGGGGTCATCCCAATCATTAACCACTCACACTGCCTTGTGCTTAACTCCCTTGTAAGAGGAGGATCCTGAGAAACACTAATTATACCAATGAATTTCACACTCTCACCTCAAAAGACACATACATGTTTCGTTTAGTGGTCTTGGAGAATTTACTCACAATGAACTATTCCAAGACCCTAAAACCTAATCTTGTTGGTTCACCCTATAAAATAAAATAGTGTAATTCATTTTATTATGCGTTTATTTTAATTGGCTTATTACTCAAAAGGGAAAATGATCGTGCAACTAATGGTGTTATGACGCAACAAGAAGTAAAATGCACACATAACAATCAATGCAAATGCACTGTGTCAAATGAAAAACGAGGTATGCTACTACGTGAAATGCAAAATTTTCCTTCAAATGAAAAATTCAATCATGCCTATATGAAAATATGACTAACACTTCTCCAAGCAGACCTAATGCAAGTACCATGCAAAATGCAAAATGCAATGATGCATAATGATGCAAAGAAGCAATTTTTTTTGTATTTTTTGAATTAAAATGAGATAATAAAGCAAAAGAATGACTCTACCACCCCCAGACTCTATATGCACTATCATATAGCACTCAAGAAAAGCACCAAGTTAAAAGAGACCTAATGCACTAATCCCAAAACAAAAAATAGAAAATGCAATGACAAGAACATTCTTAAAAAATTCAACCTAAAACGTGTCTCTGGTTAGAAACAGAGGTGTATACAGACTCTAGAAGCATCCAAGGAGACTCAGCAATCATCAAAACTCACCCAGCAACACTTAATATTCCCCTAAAAGGAAAAACTCAGGGCATACATGACTGTCTGCAGAAAACCCACGTATATACGCAGAAATCCCAGTAAAAACCGCGTGTACACGTGACTATGAAGAAAAAACTCATGTACAGGAAGTAAAAGAGATAAAAAGGAAGGTAAATAGACAAGCTGAGACAAAATTTACTCCTATCAAACACTACCAGGAAAACATGCCCCCAGACCCAACTCAGAAACAGAGAAATCAGAGCAATTCAAGAACATTGAATGCCGACAAAAACCCCCAAAGGAAATGACTAGGAACTCCCCAGTATGGTCACCAATTCTGTTACAGAGAAAAATTTCTATGGATTGGGGTACCACAATAGATAGGGTAACCATAGAAATCAATCCTTTCCTATATGAAAGAGAAACCAAACATCTAACACTAAAGGATCATGAAACATACCTTATTCTGGACGGTTGATGTAGATCCCCGTTGAGCTTTTCCACTCTCGCTTGTATTGATAATTTTCTCTCTCAATATTCAGAAAACAAGACAAGCATGCTATATAATTGTGTTAGACCTACTCTATAATATATAATTAATAACATATAAGCATTTAAAAGCATCAATGGATTCAATACTCATTTAAATACACATTATTGGATAGGAAAAGATATTTCTATTAATATAAATCAGAGATTACAATAGTGACAACCTCTGTCGGCACGTCTGCGAATCAGAGAAACTGAGTCCTCCACCTAGGCCTCCACCACTTCAATCCTCCATCTCTCCATAGAAATATCACAAGAAAAGGAAATATTGGGAATAAAACAAAGTGCTCCAAGGGACAAAGGGATGCAAACTCAAGTATAAGCTCCAGCAACAATGGACTATAGTTTTCTTTCTCTTCAATTCCTCCCCCTTCAATGTCTCCAAAGGGTTCCTTATATAGTGCTTCAATGGGGTAATGGAAGGTCAAATACGAGTGATATCAAGGCATATGGAAGGCCAAGAGACAAGTGACTCGGATCCACATCAAGGAAAACTCCAAAACTATTTGGCCTTTTGCACACATCCCGATGTACGTGGGTTTAAGGGTCAAATCTGTGTATATACGTGACAACATGTTTAAAAGTCGCATATAGCAAATAATACATGTTTTTAGGGATGATATTGGAGACATCAAAGGTACAAAAATGGTCCATGGGGTCTAAAGAGTCTGCAGAGGGACATGGAAGGCCATAAAGGTGTGATTCATCATGTGTGGTAAAATCAGCTGTAACAGTCCTAGTTTCCATTCTGTAGGTGTTTATGTTTTTTATACAGGTGAGCATATTTATCTTCTTCCCAAGAAGAATATACCTCCAGACATCATCATTTATTTTGGAGCAGTAGCACCAGCACTAGTAATTCAACATTTTTGGTTTTCCTTTCATGTCCTTTCTTGAGGGAGGATTTCCCCATGTGGATTTTCCTCTTTCCTCAGTTCTTTGGACAAGATAAATTGTAAAAGGATTTCCATAGGATTCTTGTTAGTCCATATATGCATCTATATTTTTTATTATTTCAGATATTACATCATAAAGTCCGACTTAAGTGGGGGTGTAGGGATATAATAAACCCACTTAATACTTAGGATAAAATATTTAAGCATTATTTGATTAGTTTCCTTGTCCAAACTAGTCTAGTATATTTTATTTGCCTAACTTAGGAGTCATTTAGTTATTATTGGTTCCACTAGTACCATTGGGTCCACTTGGCCTAATGGGGCCACATATACCAGTCACTAGAGTGTGGGGAACATAGATATAGGATAATTGTAGCTGATTGGACATTCATCCATCAATTTATGTGCCCCCTAGACCAATCCCTACAATTTAGGATCCACTAGGAGTGTTGGCACCAACCTCCTACATTTGTTGGCAGTTGGTGACTCGTCAATCTTAGTTATTCTTAAGTTACATTTAGTTAGATGTCCTCTAGTTCAATTAGTGCCAGTATTGCATGGCTGCATGTGGGAAGGAGCCTGTTCTCACCTACTTCTCACCTACCACATCAGTTAGTCTAGTTTAACTGATTATAACTAATTAAGAGACTGAATTAGACAACTAGATATTAGCTAGTTAGCTCTGATAGTGATTTAGACACTTCTAGTTATCCCTGCATTCTATTAGCAAGAATATTTCACCTTCTGCAGATAGAATTTGTTCCTCTGGTTTGAATGGTTCAGATCCAGAACAAATGAACAATAAAGGATGAAGACCCTCCCTGGATATCATAGATACCTGGAATGCCTGCTTCTATAGTAAAACTATGTACCTGCAATCAGATTAAACATGCAAACACATCAAAGCTACCAGAACATAATCTATTAATCCATGTCAATGACTAAGGAATCCAGCAACATTTACATGTGAAATCAATCAACAACAGTAATGTGGGATGGAAATCAGCTTTGTATTAAGATTGAAATGGAGAATTTTACAACCAATTAATCCTTAGTGTTGACATGAATCTCCATGAAACCAAAAATTTCATCCCCATAAGCTCCAGCTTTGCTCTCTATGCTCTCTAATGGCTTGGTCCAAGTGGTCAATCCAGCAGCATAACAATACTTCAATGGTTCTCCCCCTCAACCATGGATATGAGCTTGTATTTATAAGGCTCAATGGATAGGAATGGTTGAGCTATTTGTGGATGAGGTGGCCTCTAAGATCCTAGGATGAGGGATCTCGAGCTCAACTAACCCATAATGATAGGGATAAGGGAGGACACAAGGCTCATGATCTAGAAGCCTTGAGAATCTTCTCTTTTTCCCATTTTACCTAGGGTACCACTTGTCTCCTTCTATGACAGAGCGGTTCAGATAAAAAATGCTTATGGACCAAGGGCTATAAGCAGTGGCACCACTTATGGATAACAAGGAACAAGTGGTGCAAGCAAGGTACCACTCATGGATAAAGGGGAAAGCGCAGTGTTGAGTCTTTTTATGAAATATTGACAATCAACATGGGTTTCCACTCCAAGTACTGGGATTAAGGGCAAATAGGTATGTCAAAGGTCTTATCACATGATGATGATAGGATTTTGGTATAACAGGATGCCCCCCAAATCATGAGTCTTAGAGGGATACGATAAATGAGAGCTTTGAGAGAACAATTCCTTGCTACGAGGTGAAAATGTCGATTCAATCAGAGCATGTAGTCAAGGAGGCATCTATAGTACAACAATATTTTTTACTCATAGACACAAGTAACCAACCCATGGCTGCAGACCAATACAAGGCAGATCCATGGAAGGAATAAACAAGCATGGCTACTAGAATACAGTGTAGATCCATGTGATAGAGGACTCAAACTTGGACATAGCTACCAAACATACAATGTATATCTAAGTCATATAGACACAAATTTGAGCATAGCCATGACCATACAAATTTGGATCCATACTAGATATACAAAACTCCATCATAACCTGGGGGAAAAGCAATGAGTGCTTTTAAACAAATGCCTAGGGTCTTTGTCTCCTCTTCAACAAAGTATGATTCTATCCATGTGAGTACAATGATCTGAAGTTGAACATGGTAGAAACCACTTGATTACCAGCCAATGATGTGAACCATTAACAAGTGCGAGGGATATCAACATTAATGTCAATGATTCGCAAGGTACCTTAGTACAATCTACTGGGTGTGAATAGATGTCCTAATGTCGAACACCCAGTCAATTCTATCAATCAAAGGTCAATTATGTGAACCTATGTAAAGAGCGAGAGAATCTCTCATTAAGCCATATAGATCTCAAGGTACTAAGTTTCTGTTTCTAAGACTATTTCCCGGATAATGAGTTGATGTCGACAGGAATAGTCTCGTCAAAGGAGGGCCATGATGAGTCCCACATCAATGACATGAAACTCGGAACATAGTTCTAGAATGATGTGAATGTAGTAACCATAGGACTGACTCAAAAGTACGGACACAAAGACTGTGTTGACTGTAGAGGTAAACTTCTTCAAATCCCCTTTGAACATTAGGCAACACGACAAAAGACTTGGCAGCATGATTGGATGGGACAAACACACAATGCGACAGCAAACAATACATTCTTTTGAAAGACATAAAGGAGTGGCATGACTCATGAAAGTGGATCATCACAAAGATCAGCTGAATACCCAATTGAATGACATGATGTGCAGACAAGTGCCATGTTTAAAGGTAACGACAAACTACTGTTGTTAACCCAAAAACTCCCCCACCAAGCTCTCAATGTCCTACACCACCTAAGGACCCCATCTCATGACCCTCATATCCCTCCATTAGACCCCCACACCCTCAAAATAGCCTAAGGATGAAGAAAAGGGCTTAAAAACCCCAAAAAAGAGCCCAAAATATCCTCCTAGGAGCTAAAGCCCTCAAAAAGGGGCTAAAACCCTAAAAGGGGCTAAAGTTAGGGTGAAAGGGGATAAAATCCCAAAAAAGGGGATAAAGCCCTAACCAAGGGCTTAAAACCCTAAAACCCCTTGGAAAAGCTATAAAAGGAGGGTGGGGGGTCACTCTCAAAACACTCCTCCCTTGCATACTGTTATGCTGCCCAAGTGGATGCCTTGAGACACACATTTTCCTCTCAAGCCACCCACACTCCCTCTCCTCGATTCCCATTGAGCCATTGCTCCCCATCCAAGAGAGAGGAGTGCTTCCACAAGCTAGGGCATGGTGGCCCATTTCCACTAGAGAAGGTATATCATGTCTTTCATGTCTTGTTTATTTGATTTTTAGATGTATTTGCTTTCTAACCCTTGTTTCCATTTGCAGGTTTTATGCTTAACATTGTTTTGTAGGTTTTACTGTAGCTTAGTATTTGCTTGCAGGTCTTTGGAGGTGGAACCCTAACTCATGTTTGCAGAGGGGTTCACCAATGCTTCCATCTTTTCCATTTTTGCTTAGTTTTCTTTACTGCCATTTACCTTACATTTTTATTTTCTGCTCATAATTTATAGTTTAGCTTTCGTTTCTGTTATTTACATTACATTTTCATTTTATACATTTACCCACTAGCAGGAACCTACCCTTCTATCCTATAGATAGAAGGGAGCCATTCTTGCCCCTATAGTAGTGAGAAATCCTTACTACATAACTAGTGACCATACCAGGTCAATCCCATAGGATCCCTGGGTTTATTTTTCAAAGTTTTAGTTTTAGTTCTGTTTTTTTCCCTAGTTTAGTTTTTCGTTAAATCTAGCTTAGATTCTTGTTTATTTACATTTCTAGTTATTTCTAATCCTCCTCAAGGCCAATCCAAGCCCATTTGGCCACAGTACCAATTACTATTGGCCATTCTGTGGTTTGCAAATCACTCAACTGTGCAAAAATGGCCAAACCGAATTTCTGAAAATTCACCTGTGTTCGGGCTCATTTTCTGCCCAAACAGTTGAGCCATTTGCGAATCTTCCCACGGTTAGGGGTAAAAGGGCCTGTTTTCTAAGTGATTTTTTCAACCGTTTGAGGTAATTCCTCATGGTTTGATCATAATCCACTTCGCAAAAATAGGACTTTTTGGGCTATACTGTTTTCTTTTATAGGGATTGTTAGTGCGGCTCAGCCACCTCTGTCCAACACACCATTTCAATTTCTGTTTTTGTTTTTGTTTTTAGCAATTTATTTCATGAACAATGTGTAAATTCCAAGTAAACATTAATGGCTTAATAAAATGAACCTGGTCTAACTAAAATCAACTTAAAACATATTGTCTTACTTCCCCTTCCTTCTCTACCCAGTCATCACCCTCTGGGGTATTCTGGGATACGACTGTTGCTCTCTGATCTATCAGTGTTAATCAGAACTTGAATTTAAAATCAATCCGGGTTTGTGAACTTCGAGACACATCCAAGTTTAGGACAGAGAAGCTGAACTCAGTTGAAATTTAGCTAACTGAAAATAAATCTATT
>LPNX011152143.1:328201-357445 GCA_001517045.1 Pseudotsuga menziesii | reverse complement strand
CAGGTGACAGCACTTGGCTCGAGCTTGCCCCCAAGGTCGCACCCAGTGGCTTGAAGATTTCTGCCACGTTACCCGAGGTGCGAATTAGGCGGCAACAGGCCGCTAGCATGATTGTGGAAACTAAAATTTAAATATCCACATGTATTTTCATTTTGGACACCTTTCATTGCTAATTTGCTCGTTGTTTGAATTTATCACAAGATTTATCTAGGGGAAAGGTCATTTTAATGATTTGAGTTGTTAGTGTTGTAGCGTCATTTATACTTTCTTTTTTTGCTCTTACAGATTTTGTGTACACCTTGCATTGTCCATTCCTTGAACTTAGCACTCAAATCCATTGCTTCAGATGTGACATGGATTAGCAACATTATTGAGGATGCATGCCATATCCGTAACTTTGTGCAAAACCACACAAATGCCCTCACCTCACCATCTACAAAGAGTACACAAATATTTCATTGCTGAAGATTGCAGATACACGGTTTGCTTCCTCATTCATCATGCTCAAGAGGTTGAGGAAGGTCAAAACAACTCTTGGGTCTATGGTGATTTCAGAGTATTGGTCTTTCTGGAGAAAGACGGATCAAAGTGCTTCAAAAAAGGTGAAGGACACAGTTTGAGATGATGTTTAGTGGGAGAGGGTGGATCTTACCATTAATATCATGGAGACACTCATTTCTTTGTTGTGCTTTGTAGACACGGACCAGACCATCCTAGCAGATGTTTATGAGGGGTGGAATACCATGATTGAGTCCATGAGGACCATTGTTATGGAGAACGAGTGTCTCGAGTATGAGACATCAATAGAGAACTTATGGTCCACCATTCAGGATATTCTTATCTCCATGTGGGATAATAATTGCACACCTTTGCATTGCTTGGCCCACTCCTTGAACCCCAAGTTCTACAGTCAGGAATGGATCAATGGTGGGCCCTCACATAGAGTCCCTCCTCACATGGATGGAGAGATTTCACAGGGGAGGAAGATAGCATTTAAGCTGCTATTTTAGGATAGAGACTTACTTGATGAGGTGGAGGGATTTGTAGAGTTTTCCACTGCTACTGGGAGATTTGGAGGCTATGATGTGGTTGGAGACAGGGGAGTTAAGAAGCCCTATAATTGGTGGGCAACTCATGGGGCAACATGCCCTCTTCTACAGAAGCTATCCTTGAGGATCATCTCTCAAGTTACATCATCCTCTAGTTGTGAAAGGAATTGGAGCACATATGGCAACTTATACAGTTTGAAGAAGAGCAGGCTTGAGCAGTCCAGAGCAGAGACAATGGTGTATGTGCACACCAACCTTCCTCTTATTTACATGAAGTGGGAGGAGTAGGTGAAGTGTAATGTTCCTAAAAATGACATGCATGCAAACCCTAAAAGCGACATGCATGCAAACCCTAAAAGCTATATAAGAAGGTTGGTTGAACCAAAAGGGCATGGTTATTATTCATCATTGAGATTTGATATGGAGAGCTCTGAGAGCTAATTAGGGTTGAGGGTGAATTCCTTAGCCAACATTGGGTTCGGTGGCGAAATCTATCCACCCTAGTCAATGCAAAGGGTAGATCATTCAGATCTATCAACGTACTTCAAGACAGTAAAGATCGTTCAAGGAATAAAGTAGAGACCAAGATTTGGGAGGATTTAGGGAAGAGATTCAAAAGCATATACAGAAGATGGGGGCGCATTAACTGTGGACATCATTATTTATTAAGAAGAGGCGCAGTAGTCCATTGGAGGAGCAACGTTCCTCATCCTTAATTGTTGAACTGTGTTCTATTAAAGTCGTGGGCTCTTTGGGCAGCCACTTCCCAAGACAAGGAGGCAGCGATCAATTGTCAAGGCATCAATCCACTCTCATTGACAACATTTTATTATTAAGCAGTGATTTACCTCTTATTGCTGCGTGGTACTACACTATTAGCATGGGCATTTCAGCATTGGAATTCCGCCCAAGAAGAAGAGGCGTTATTTTAGGGTAGCATCCCACTCCATTGGCAATCATCTATTAAGAGGAGACACAAATTGTTTAAGGAGGGCATGGCATCTATATAAGGGCGACTTCATCAAGGAAGATTCAGGTGTTCATCAAGGACGGAGTCTGAAATAAATGAAGGATGTGTTCATATTCAAAGGGATTGCATACATAAAGGAAGGGCGTGATCTGTTAATTGGGGTGTCTATCTCCTAGCTGGGCGTTTACCCAGATCTCCTTCTTTCATTAAAATGCACTCACAATTCTGCATGTTATTACAAGCTGCTACAGCCAACACAGTTCACTCTCTTCATTCTTCAAGGTCAGAAATCTTCCATCTCTGATATGTTGTTAAACTTGAAGTGATTTATATTATCAGATTTGCATAAAAGCTCTATATATGCCACCAGGATTCTCAAGCTTGATCTTCTTGAATATGTGATTTTTATTAATGGCATGCAATTAATCCTTGACTAAGCAAACTATCATCAACACATTTCAACAACCAACAATACAAATAAACTAGCAGCCACATTAAATAAGGAGGAGAAATATATGCCAAAGGAAGAATTCACTACTTGGCATATAACAATTATATGCTAAAGGCAGAATTCACTACTTGGCATATTACAGTGGTATCAGAGCTATTTTCCTTGCCAGCTATGGGCATGCAAATTTTATAAATGAATTCAGGAGACCCATACAACATTGCATACCAGAGACAGAGGGGTAGAGACAGTAATAGAGAAGAAGAGGAGTTAGAGGACATAGATTTGGGGGACAGAGAGTATCAGTCTGGAAAGGGAAAAGAAACAATGGCCGATGATGATAGAACAACTTTCAATAGTCTCATATCAGCCATAAAAGAACTCACTACTGGGAAAAAAGAAATGATGAGTACCTTCAGGCAAATGACAGAGAAAAATGGGCCCACCCCACACAACCCCTTGTTTCCCAATAGTGATAGGGTATCCATCAGCAGTAGTAGGGAGCACTTACATACCAACATGCAAAGCCATCCTCATATATACAAGCCTTTCCGACCCACCATGCCTCAATTCTTAGATAGTCCAGCTGCAGTGCCTCTAACACAAGCAGAACCAGAAGAATCCATGAGTGCCTATCTGAGAGAGTATAGAGCTTTAGGAGAGGACTTCCATCCATCCATGATCTTCACTGACTTCTGCCACTTTAAAAGTAAGAACCAACCCCAAGCTTACAACAGACCTTTCACCCAGAATTATGAGTTACAACGCACCGTAGGGAAACTGACTATCCCCACCTTTGAGGGTACCCGGGGTGGCCCAGCCCGGAATTGGGTGTAGAAGTTGGATACATATTTCCAGCTCAACCCCATGATTGAGACAGATGCCATTAAATTGGCTACCTTGCATTTAGATGGAGAAGCCCATGAGTGGTGGTACCACGGGTTAGTGACACTGGGTCACAATACCATCGCATGGTACCCAAACTTTACACAGAGGCTCATTGAGTGGTTTGATTGGAAAGACCCCGAGGTACACTTTAGAGAGCTGGCACAGCTCAAGCAGACAAGTAGTGCAAATACATTTATTTCGGAGTTTCAAAGGGTAGCAGTCATGGTGACAGATATTTCAAAGAGCAGGTTGGTTATGTTGTTTACAGAGGCCCTCACTGAACCCTTACGGGGATGGGTCAAGTCCTATAGGCCCACCACCCTAGTAGATGCCATTAGACAGACTAGAGATTTGTAGGATGCACTACCCAAAATTAGGCTTCCTCCCAAAACCAATTTCCCTATTGAAAATGAAGAGAGGAAACCTGTCCAGAAAGAATGGCCCAAGAAAGAGTGGATGGACAATGACACCCAACAGGACCTTAGAAGAAAAAGGTTATGTTTCATTTGCCAAGAACCATGGGTGGTCACAGATGTTCAGGGAAGGGAAAGGATTACTACATAGAGGCCTATTCCGACAAAGGGGAGGAAGATGATTATCAAGATCAGGAGCAGGGAGAGACACCAGAGACAGTTAAGGAGTGGATGCCCTCATGAGGTACCATTGCTACCATGACAGGTTTCCTAGATTCCACACCCTCCGGATCAAAGGTACCGTACAGGGCCACCGAGTGGGAGTGCTGATAGATGGTGGGGCATCCCACAACTTTATTGATGCTGCATGGGTTAAAAGGAGAGACATTCAGACTGAGAGTTTTGATAGGTTTTCAATAGCTGCAGCAAGTCACACCATGGAGTGTAGTCAGAGGATTCCTAAATTAAAAGTAACACTTGGGAATTATACAGTGATAGAGACATTCTATGTGGTAGATGTACTTGACATGAAGGTGGTATTAGGGGTTCAATGGATGTACTCCCTAGGGAAGTATTCCACGAACTACCAGACCATGGAGATGGAGTTCACAGGAGTAGAGGGACAGAAGGTAGTATTGAGAGGGATGAATACCTACCCTCCCACAGCAGTGACCTCACACAGGATGGAGGCAATACTCTGACAGGGAGATATTGAGTGGGCAACAAAGTGTTGGGTTACCTTCAGGAAATCGCCAGAGAAGGCCACACAACATCTAGCAGATATAGAGGCCTTACTGCAAAAGCACAAGGTAGTTTATGTATACAAAGATTGGGTGGACAGGTATATGACGGAGATGGAGACACCCAGGTTTACAGGCTCAGTTGACATCAGTGGAGTTGCTATGGAGGAGAGGGCCAACCTCTGCTTCCAGGAGTTTTTTCGAGGGATGCTTAGGTTTGGAGGCATGACGGAGCAATCTTCTGAGGAGTTTATGCAACTTATGATTGCTTGGCTCATTAAGGGCATTCAGATGGATTTTGGTATCAGTCAAAGGGTTGTTTGGGATCCCGGTATCAAGGGGTCAATTCATGATTGGGTGGCAAGGAGGCATGAGGTGATCTAGTGGTTCATATGGGATCCTGGTATTGGTGTACGGATGCATTTTTTAGTTGATAGTTGTCGATTGCTTGAGGACAAGCAATCTTTGGCGAGGGAGGACTGTAATGTTCCTAAAAATGACATGCATGCAAACCCTAAAAGTCACATTCATGCAAACCCTAAAAGTGATATGCATGCAAACCTTAAAAATGACATGCGCGCAAACCCTAAAAGTGACATGCATGCAAACCCTAAAAGCTATATAAGAAGGTTGGTTGAACCAAAAGGGCATGGTTATTATTCATCATTGAGATTTGATTTGGAGAGCTCTGAGAGCTAATTAGGGTTGAGGGTGAATTCCTTAGCCAACATTGAGTTCGGTGGCGAAATCTATCCACCCTAGTCAATGCAAAGGGTAGATCATTCAGATCTATCAACGTACTTCAAGACAGTAAAGATCGTTCAAGGAATAAAGTAGAGACCAAGAAACAGGAGGATTTAGGGAAGAGATTCAAAAGCATATACAGAAGATGGGGGCGCATTAACTGTGGACATCATTATTTATTAAGACTAGGCGTAGTAGTCCATTGGAGGAGCAACGTTCCTCATTCTTAATTGTTGAACTGTGTTCTATTAAATTCGTGGGCTCTTTGGGCAACCACTTCCCAAGACAAGGAGGCAGCGATGAATTCTCAAGGCATCAATCCCCTCTCATTGACAGCATTTTATTATTAAGTAGTGATTTACCTCTTATTGTTGTGTGGTACTACACTATTAGCATGGGCATTTCAGCATTGGAATTCTGCTCAGGAAGAAGAGGAGTTATTTTAGGGTAGCATCCCACTCCATTGGCAGTCATCTATTAAGAGGAGACACGAACTGTTTAAGGAGGGCATGGCATCTATCTAAGGGCGACTTCATCAAGGAAGATTCATGTGTTCATCAAGGAAGGAGTCTGAAATAAATGAAGGATGTGTTCATTTTCAAAGGGATTGCATACATAAAGGAAGGGTGTGATATGTTAATTGGGGCGTCTATCTCCTAGCTGGGCGTTTACCCAGATCTGCTTCTTTCATTAAAATGCACTCACAATTCTACATGTTATTACAAGCTGCTACAGCCAACACAGTTCACTCTCTTCATTCTTCAAGATCAGATCAGAAATCTTCCATCTCTGATATGTGGTTAAATTTGAAGTGATTTATATTATCAGATTTGCATAAAAACTCTATATGCCACTGGGATTCTCAAGCTTGATCTTCTTGAATATGTGATTTTTATTAATGGCATGCAATTAATCCTTGACTAAGCAAACTATCATCAACACATTTCAACAACCAACAATACAAATAAACTAGCGGCCACATTAAATAAGGAGGAGAAATATATGCCAAAGGCAGAATTCACTACTTGGCATATTACAGTTATATGCCAAAGGTAGAATTCACTACTTGGCATATTACATGAAGGGAAAGACAAAGATGTGGGATGTCTTTCCTGATGATATGGGTTTGGATAACAGTACTAAGTTGGCAATAGCCAACTTGGATCTTAATGATCCAGTGCTAGAGCTAGTGATGTTTGATGATAGTGATCCTTTGAAGGGGTCATCCTCCACACCAACAGATATTGATCCTCAGATGGGAAAGGAGGAGGAGGAGGAGGAGGAAGAAGAGAGCAGTGATGAATTTGTTGATTCAGGCATGGAGGAGGACTATTGATAAATGAGACTCTTCATTCTTCCATCTTCATCTACACCATTTTGTATTTAGTATTTACTATTACTATTGGTCTATTTGGCATTTGCCAGTGGCATTCCAACATCTATGTAATACATTTTGATTTTGATGACTTAATGAGAAATATGGTTCTGATTCCTGAGTATTGACATCTTGATCTATGACTATCATGAGTATATTGTATCATGAATTATCTATGTGTCTCATAATCTCATTGTGATTAGTGTGTTGCCACCTCTTCACACCTCGGGTCACGTGGCAGAATTCTTCAAGCCACTAGGTGCAACCTTAGGGGCAAGCAAGAGTTAAGTGTTGTCACTTGATCTGGACTCCACCATCTAGGCTCTCTCCTAGCGAAGCCAAGGGGGGTGGTCCCTAGTAAAATAAACTAAGGTGTTTAATCCTAAAAATAAAAAACTAGTCTAGGAGATACAAATGATATAAGATGTTATAACTGAGATAACTTATGCAAAAATAATTGAATCACTAACATGTAAACACCATTCATCCAATCACATGAAGTAACTTAAATACTCAGAAAACAAATTGATATAATAAAGACCAGTGCTATTGGAGTGCTTGCATGAATGTGGGTTGCTAGTGAGATTTCGATAAGTATTGCAGTTGTCTCGATTGGTTCATTTTAAAATTATTAAATGAGTGATTAAGGAATGGGTGTATTCTTGGTAAATTCTATTAAAGTATGGTAATGATCTAATTATTAAGAGAAAAGGTATTCCAGATATACCCAAAGGGTACGAGGAATATGTCCAGATTTACCAAGAAATGGCCATTAGAGGAAATTTGGGGTCTAAAATGGGCCTTATAAGAAAACGCGCCAAAAATAAATTTTATGAGTTGGAATTCAGGAACCAATAGAATTTCAATAAAATGAGTCAACCATAATGGTTGAATTGACATATTTGTCATAAAAGAAAACTACTTTTTTTGTTTGTATTTTCGACATATCTCCCTGTGTTTTTACTCAAATTCTGAGCGAGAGAGGTCGTTGGATGCGGAATTTAATTCTACATCCAACGAGTACCCACACTGCATACTTTTGATAGACCCCGCTACCCCAAAAATAAGAAATACCTGAAAAAACGTGTTGATGACATCATCATAACGTTTTTTCAGGTATTTCTTATTTTTGGGGTGGTGGGGTCTGTTAAACGTATGCAGTGTGGGTACTCGTTTGATGCAGAATTCAATTCTGCATCCAACGAGCTCTCCCGCTCGGAATTTGAGTAAAACCACAAGGAGATATATCGAAAATACGTATAAAAAATAGTTTTTTTCATTCTTCCTCCAAAATTAATAACGATTATTTTATTAGTTTAACTATTATTTTATTATTTTCCTTAGGAGGCCCATTTTAGACCTCAAATTTCCTCTAATGTCTCAGAGTGACATGTGGGCTAGATGGAGTCGTGGGGTTGTGTTCAACACTACACCAAACGAGGGTGTAGCCTAACAGTACCCCACGGTCACTTTCTAGTGGTTCCCGCTTCACTTGTAGAATTTCTTCACAATCTTGGTAAGATCGAAAAGCGTGTTGGATTTTCACCTGTAAGGATTTATTGAAATGTTCAACTAATTACTAGTCACTTCAATCCCTTTCTGATTGTCCCACCGATCGACCCAAAGGTTTGCAGTGGTCACAAGAGCATACGGGAACTAGACCCTTGTAAATTATAAGTGTTTTTAGAACTAAATATGAGTTTTTAAAAATCACAATGCCGATACTCTCGTTACCGAGAAAACAACCAGATTGGTTAATTTTACTTAAGAAACTTTAAGAAAATATAAAAAAACTGAAAAAATTGAAAAAAAACTAAAAAAAGTGCAAATCCCCCATGGGGGGATGGGGTGTGGGCACTTGGCTGCCCACTTGCTTCTCTTTTTTACAATGATTTAGAATCAAAAAATACTTGTGTTCCTTTGTATAATAGGAAACACAAGTTTTACAATATTAGGGCCTTAGAAAATTGGCCAAAGAAAGAGTTGTAAGAAGAGGGATCTCCGGATGGCTTGGATCTTCGAAATTTGGCCAGAGTGCCTCTCTTCAATCAACCTCTGTTGCAAAACAACAAGAAATGTTTAGTCAAATAGATCAAATTATCAAATAAAACAACAAAATTTTGACATAAACTTCAAGTACTTTAAAGTTAGAAAAAATAAAATGCTAAAATAGTACTTGTTGATAGCTAGATCTTGTGAAATGTCTATTCTTATAATAAGATCTGAACTAATGAATAAATGTAAATCAAATTTGAGCTTAAGATCTATGTTAATTTCACCCAATCAATTAACACTTATTAAAGTAACCAGAAAACCAAGAAAACTTAGAAATTTTGGATGAGAGAAGAAGAGGAATCCTAAGCCCTTTGAACTTGGGCAATGGAGTCTTCCAAGTGAGACTTGGAGGGATTGTGCTCTTTTTGGTATGCCTGAAAAGAAAGGAGAATCAAACAGAGTGCTTTCCTCTTCAAGCTAAGTAACCTGCAATCCTTTAAACACAGTTATAGGAGAAAGATTAATTAAATGGTGTTAACAACACAAGAAGCTTAGAAAAAAAACATCAATTTAAACTAAAATAACATGTATATCTAAGATCATCTCATGCAACTAATCAATAAGATAATAGATACACAAATCTACTTCTCTTACCCTACTGAGAGATATCACTCCTTCAAAGGCCAATAATTAATTGACAATATAAGCTACGAAAAGACACAGATTACCTCCCAATATGAGCAATAAGCATCCACACACATGAAGGGAGTCACATGATTCTTGCCTCCAAAACCATTATTCATAAATTCAATAAACTATTACAAAGTATAGGAGCATAAGTTCCTTGCAAATTTCTTCTATATGGTATGAGGCATGAATGTCTGCTTATATAGAAAACCGAAGCAAGAGAGGGGAGACGAATCTTCTCAAGGATGCGCTAGCCCTAATGAGTTGGATGTGGGTTGGATGAAGGTTGGAATGCATTGGGTGAAGGCAAAAGGAAATGAAAATTCCAAAACTTTGAAAGCCACACCACCCAAACTTCTATCCTTTCTTGGGATTTGCGCCCCCACTTGGAGAAGTGCTCCTCCCTCTTCATGAGGAAACATCCAAACTCAAAAATCTTACTGAAACGACAACATCTAACTTGTCCCACTTGCCCGGGTACTTGCCAAATTAAATTTCCAAGTCATAAAATTCACTTTTGGCAAATTTGTTTTATTTTTTTAATTGCCGAATTTTTTAAATATTTCATTTTTTTGGTCTTTTTTGGGTTTTTTGAGTAAAAATTTATTTTGGGGTTAAATAATTACTCGAAAACTTAGGAAAGTGGGTGTAGGGGTTAAGTGGGTTCTCTGAGTTAGAAAACGAACACTCCCATGGGAAAAAAAACCTCCTAGCCACACTTTCATGACTTTTTTACATTTTTACAATTAACTTATTAAAAATAAGCGTGTAAAAACAAAACAAAAAAATATTTTTTTCTGGAAATTAAAAAAAGCTTATGGGGGAGTTAGGACATGTTCATAATGACTCAAAATAATGATTAGCATGGTAATATACATCGACACATAGGTTTTAAAAACCTCCTAAGGCTTAATTACTAAGGCAATTATTCCAACTTTGGAGGTTTGGGTGAAAAACTCGAAAATTATTAATCATTTAAAAACAATAAATAATTACCAAGGAAAAAAGTTAAAACACCCTAGAATAATGAACTAATGACTAAGTCCTAGGAAACCAAACCTTTTACATAAAGTGATCATATTAACTCATTTTATTACAATTCCCATGGGGTATGAACATGTTAAAGAATAAAAAAAGGGCCTGGGAAGGCCTGCAAGGACTTCTGAACTTGAAATTTGAACAAGAGATTGTTCATGTTTGGTGGCTCATTTAGAAATCCAACTTAGTTGGTAACATCTGGCTCCAACTGTGGGACGTGTGATTGATCTGAACTTCGTGAAAATTGATCATACGAGAAACCTCGAATTTTTGGTACCTACACAAAACTAAAATAAGTCAGTCACATGTATATATAACCAACTGAAATAACAAGTTGCAATTTATAATACAAAGTAATGTACAACAAAAGATTTTCTATATAAACAATATATTATACAAAAAGAAAAAATGAAGCTAGGAAATAAAATGCAGAGGAAGGGTTAGAAATCCATGATACAGAGATGCCCCGTGGGCATCAGATGTTGTCACTGAAGAATAGCTTTAGAAGTTGCTTGTTCACTTGCAGAGTCTGCTTTTCACCATCCATGTCGCTTAAATGAAATGAATTAACACCGGCTATGTCATGAATGATGTAGGGACCCATCCATAAATGGTCAAACTTTCCATGTTTGTCGGGCTTTTCTCTCCGCTTGTCCCATAGCACCACTGTATCTCCCTTCTGAAAAGTTCTAGGATTAGATGACTTGTCACAATTTCTTTTAACTTTATCCTGACTTCTGATATTCTGATCAACTGCCCTTCTCCTAACTTCTTCCAACTATACCAACTCATGGATTATGCTCTGATAATCATCCTGATCTAATCCTGAATCTTGTAGAACCCGATAGACTGGTAACTTAAGATGAATCGGTAAAGTCACATTCGTGTTGTAGACTAATTCAAAAGGAGACTTTCTTGTTGCACTTTTCTTGGTGATTCTATCTGCGCAAAGTGCAAATTTGATTTTACTATCCCAAGACTTCTTATTATCACCAATAATCTTTTTAACGATGGTCATCAAGTTTTTGTTGCTTGATTCAGCAAGACCATTTCCCTGGGATAGTAATTCGAGGAATGGGATAGGATAATACCGTACTTGAAACAGAATGATGACCTGGCTACTGCGTTGAAAGCTTTGGCATTATCAGTGGTTATCTTAGCTAGCACCCCAAATCTAGTAATGATTTTATCTTCAAGGAAATCCATTACTACCTTCTTGGTTGCTGCTTTAGTAGGTATGGTCTCTACCCACTTGGTAAAATAATCGGTTGCGGTCAAAATCCAAGTGTAACCATTACTTGATTTATCCTTAAACTTACCAATGAAATCAAGACCCCATTGCTGGAAAGGGGCTTGGACCACTACTGGCTTTAGAGGTAGTGCGACAAGTTTCTGTTTTCCTATGAATAGTTGACATTTCTGGCAATTCCTAACATACTTGTGCACATCAGTGAATAAGGTGGGCCAATAGTGTCCTTCTCTAAGAATTTTGTGGGATGAAGTTTTAGTTGCAAAGTGGCCACCACAAATCCTAAGTTGAATTCTTCTAAGAGTTTTTTAGACTCTTCTTCATCTACACACCTACGTATGAGACCATCCAGGTTTTTCCAACCCAAACCATCTTGAGTAAGAAAATACCTAGTGGCTTGTAATCTTAACGACCTTATTTTATGGTCGACTAGATGTTTAGGACAAGTCAGGTTGAGGAGATAGAAAATTATATTTGAATATCACTGTTGCTGTTGAAGACGCTGAAGCTTTGTTGAACTAACTGATGTTGATGAATTGTTCTGACAGATCATACCTAGGGCTTGTTCGTTTCCTTCAGTCATCATTTTAGCAAGACCTTGACCCTTGATCAGTTTAGTGGGTTTAATCTCTAAGTTATACTCTTGGATCTTTGATACCCACTTCCCTCTTATACCAAGGCAATCCTGCTGAGATAAAATGTCTTTTACCGTTGAATGGGGAACAAAGCCAACTACTTTAGAATATCCAACATAGGTTCTAAAGTGTTTTAAAGATTTGACAATGGCATATGCTTGTTTCTCCATTATAGTGTATTTTAACTCAGAATTCTACAAGGATCTACTCATAAAGGAAATGGTTTGTTCCTGACCCTCTTTGTTCTTTTGCAACAAAACTCCGGCAATTGTATCTTCTGAGGTAAATGAAAAAATCTAGAAATCTTTGGAATAATATGGGCTAGTCAATACTGGGGACCTTGCTATACAATCCTTGATGCTTCGAAGGCTTCTTTTCCTTCATTATCCCATTCAAACTTAGCATCTTTTTTAAGTAACTTTTGCATGGGTTTCATTAACTCAGCTAAGTTTGGGATGAACCTTCTTATGAAATTGATTTGGCCATTAAAAGACTGTAAGGCTTTCTTGTTATGGGGAAAATGAACTTTCTTTATGGCTTCAACTCTTCCAGGGTCTATTTTCACACCATCTTTGGAAATAATGTGCCCAAGCAACTTGCCTTCATCTATACCCAAAACTGATTTGGTAGGGTTCAAAGAAATGCCAAAATTTCTGCATCTTTCAAAAACCTTCCTAAGATGGCCTATATGATCTAATCTTTCTTTTGAAAACATTGTAAGGTCATCTTGATAGATTTCAATTATCTTCCCAATTAACTCATTGAAAGCATAATCCATAGCTCTTTAGAACGTTGCACCCGCATTCAGAAGACCAAAGGGCATCCTTAAATATTCAAACGTTCCCCAAGGTGAAGTGAAAGTAGTCTTATGTCGATCTTCTTTCTTAACAAGGACTTGGTTATACCCAAAGAACCCGTCAAGCATAGACATCATACTTGATCCCGTTACTCTTTGCAATAGGGTTTCCATGTCTCGCAAAGGATAGTTATCTTTTATGCATGAGATGTTCAGATTTCGGAAATCAATGCATATCCTCAACTGACCATTCTTTTTCCTAACAACCACAAAGTTTGAGCACCATGATGAATGTCTTGTTGGAGCAATGATGCCTGCTGCCAACATTTTCCGTAGCTCCTATTGGACCATATGAGCTAACTTGGGGTTTATTCTTTTGAGCTTTTGTCAAAAGGGTTTGGAATCTGGCTTTAATGGAATTGTGTGTTGAAACACATCGTCTCGATAAGCTTTTAATTCATCATATGTAAAAGCAAACACATCTCTAAACTCTTTTACTAACTCAACCAAGTTTTTTCTCTCTTTCTTAGAAGTCCCTTTTCCAATTTTTTTTTCTCGGCTCTTCTTTAGTGCCAATGTTTATTTCTATATAATCCTCTAGTTTTCTGGTTTCTTTATTTTTACACCTATCCTTCCTATCAAAAGCTCTTTCCCATTCTACCACTTTCTTGGGGACAAGATTAGTCGGCTGCTAATCTTCCCCTTTGTAGGATTCTTCCTCCTGAAAATTGACTTGAAAGTCTAAAAACTCTTTCATGTTATTGATGAAGTTTATAATCTGCTTGTCATCTTTAAACACTTGCCAATGATTTAGGTTGTTTGGGACAGAGGGCCTAAAATTTATTTCAAATTTCCCATTTCCCTCTATCAACTCTTCAGTGAACTCTAACGTGGAAGCTGCAACTGCCAGTTTGTCTGCCTCACTGTTTTATAATTGAAGCACTGCCATGAGGTATAAAGCACTAAAAAATTCAATCGTGTCCCATACAACATTCCTATACCTTTTTAGTCTTCCACACTTACATGCAAATAAATTCAAGACTTGGGAAACAATCAAGTCTGAATCACCCTTGATACTTAACACTGTAACGCCCATGTCCTTCGCAATCTCAAGACCTAGTAGAAGTGCTTCATATTCAACCACATTATTAGATGCATCAAACTCAAGTCTATAAGCAAAGTTAAACTTCTTATTTGAGGGTGAAGTTAAGACAATACTAGCCCCTTTTCCTGATTTAGAAAAAGCTCCATCAAAACTCATTCTCCATAGTTCATCAACTTCTTCATTATTGGCTTTCTCTTTGATAGTTATAAGGTAGTTTGCATAGATGGCATGGTTTCCAAGGTCGTCTGTCTCACAGAGGTACTCATTATCTGGTTCATCAGGATCTTCAACATGATACTTCCTTTCCTTTTCCCTATACAGTTTGACATGCACATCTTCGGAAGCTGGAATGATGGCATAGGTCCAATCCATTTAGATAGATGCGCCAAGGGAAGCAACCCACTTCCTTGATAACAACATTCCCCATATATCAGGTACATCTATGACTACAATGTCCAACGTCACACCAATGTCTGGGTAGGTAGCTAACTTGACTAGAAAATTCAAAATTATACCCACAACATCAATTTCCCTAGAGTCCATGGCACATACGTTTTGATATGGTCTTGTTATCCTTAGACCCATTTTCTCCATAACTTTCTTAGTCATGATGTTAGAGGAAGCACCTGAATCAAGCATACAATTGTGCAACAAATTATCATTTGCAAGCAACGAAATGTAAAAGGAAGGATGGTCTTTATTGTTAGGATCTCTACTATGTAAAATAATAGGAGTATCTTCATTGAAGTTGTTTTGTGTCTTAGTAGAACTCTCAACAGGCTTGTTCATAACTGTTTCTTTCGTTTTGTTGGCTACCTTTTCCTTAGTCTTTTTAGTAATTACTTCTTTAGGTTTTTCAACATTCTTTTCCTTAGGTTCCTCTAAGGTTTTCATGAAAATATCTCTTTGACTAGGAATTTTCAAGATCTCAATTACAGGGACCGGGATTTTAACACTAGACAACCAATTACCCAAATCAATATTCAAATATACACAGGGAGATATTTTTACCTTTGGTATGTGTTGATCTGATTTAGTTGGGATGACATTCCTTCTTTGATAGACCATGCCTTTATTCTTCTCAATGATTTGTTCAGGAGTAGGCTTTTCACCAAAGGTCTTTGTCGCATTATCCTTCTCCCGATGTATTCCCTTGCTTGTTTCCATTTTTCTTTTGAGATTGGATGGACATTCTTGACATTGTTTATATAATCAGGGTATCTGGGATAGCCCACAAAATTGTTCGTCTCAACATGTTCTTGTTCCATTATGTAACAAAAATTTGGACAAGTGAACTCTTCATGGAACTCTTTACAAGGTCTGCAATAAGGAGAAAACTCATCAACCATGTTGTTTGTTTCAAGTTGGTTAGGAAGTCTATGCTCTTGGGGAGGATACTTCCTCCATTCTTGATTTGGCTTAGGTTGAAAACTTCTTTGATTTTGAACAACATGAGTTTTCTCCATGGTCATCAATCTATTTTGCGTTGCATTCATTTGGGAAGTGTGATTGACCATCATTTGTTTCATCAATTATGTTATTTCCTTGATGAATACCTTAGTCTGATCTTTACTTTCTGTCTCAATTGCTTTTCCCTTGGAATCATGCAGTTTAGAAATGGAAACATTACCTCTAGAAAACCCAGGTAGATTGGATTTTCCAGATGCTTGCATGTTTCTATCTTTTCAGCAGTTTCCATAGCACCATGCAGAGTTGTTGGCTCCTTACCTCTGAGTTGATATCTCATTTCACCTTCAAAAGCTTCTATGTAGTAGATGAGAATTGATTCATCAAAGGTTTAATATCTTTATGCAGTCTTGAAACCAAATCATTGAATATTTTATGAAACTCCTCGATTGTCTCATTCTCTTTCTTCTTAGTTTCAGTCAAGGCAACCAACAGGTGTCGGTTCTCTTTCTTGTCACCCCATCTCGATTTGAAAGTTGTCTCAAACTCTGCGTAGGTTTTGATGCTATCATCAGCCGGATTGGACAACCATTCAAATGCATCAGCTTCTAAGGATAAGGCAAAGAGCCTCATCTTTACATCTTCAAGATTCACATTATGGCACCACTTGGCATAACACTGCGTGAAAAACAATAGGTGAGACTTCGCAGCTATAACGTCATTGCCATGAAAAGAGGGAACCTTCTCAATGGCTTTATCAGGGATTTGATGAGGATAACCAACAATGGCGATAATGTCCAAGGGTTTAAAAAGATCGCCCATGCAGGTAGGTGAATCACTTGATTGAGGATCAACAAATAAAAGGTGAATGTCAACGATTGACTCAGATCTAAGATTTCCAAGGATCCTATGAGAAGCTAGGGTGAGTTTCCTCCTATGATAGACCTATTCAGGCTCATGGATGAACTAAAGAAAGCCTTTCGAGTTTCTTTTTGTTGAATGCCTTGGTAAAGTTAAAAATAGTGGAGTCGCCAGATGATCTGAGTAAAATTTATTCAAATTTCAACATTCATCAAACAAAGCTTAAAAAACAAGTAAAAAACTCAAAGTCGTATTCCGGGAATAGAAAGATTTATCCTCGGCAATGGCAAAGCTAGGGTGTGTTTCCTCCTATGATAGACCTATTCAGGCTCATGGATGAACTAAAGCAAGCCTTCTAAGTTTCTTCTTGTTGAATGCCTTGGTAAAGTTAAAAATAGTGGAGTCGCCAGATGATCGGAGTAAAATTTATTCAAATTTCAACATTCATCAAACAAAGCTTCAAAAAAAGTAAAAAACTCAAAGTCGTATTCCGGGAATAGAAAGATTTATCCCCGACAATGGCGCCAAAATGTTGCCGCCTAATTTGCAGCTCGGGTCACGTGGCATAAATCTTCAAGCCACTGGGTGCGACCTTAGGGGCAAGCAAGAGTCAAGTGTTGTCACTTGATCTTAACTCCTCCGTCTAGGCTCTCTCCTAGCTAAGCCAAGGGGAGTGGTCCCTACTAAAATAAACTAAGGCGTTTAATCTATAAAAATAAAACAACTAGTCTAGGAGATATAAATGATATAAGATGTTATAACTGAGATAACTTATGTAAAAATATTAAATCACTAACATGTAAACACCATTCATCCAATCACATGAATTAACTTAAATGCTCAAAAAACAAATTGATATAATAGAGACCAATGCTATTGGAGTGCTTGCATCAATGTGGGTTTCTATTGAGATCTCGATAAGTATTGCAGTTGTCTCGGTTGGTTCCTTTTAAAATTATTAAATGAGTGATTAAGGAATGGGTTTATTCTTGGTAAATTTTATTAAACTATGGTGATGATATAATTATTAAGGGGAAAAGGTATTCCAGATATAACCAAAGGGTACGAGGAATATGCCCGGATTTACCAAGGAGTGGCTCTCATAGTGACATGTGGGCTCGATGGAGTCATGGGGTTGTGTTCAACACTACACCAAACGAGGGTGTAGCCTAACGGTATCCCACGATTACTTTCTAGTGGTTCCCGCTTCACTTGCAGAATTTCCCCACAATCTTGGTAAGATTGAAAAGAGTGTTGGATTTTCAATTGTAAGGATTTATTGAAATGTTCAACTAATTACTAGTCACTTCAATCCCTTTCTGATTGTCCCACCGATCCATCCAAAGGCCTATAGTGGTCACAAGAGCATACGAGAACTGAAGCCTTGTAAATTTTAAGTGTTTTTAGAACTAAATATGAGTTTTTTAAAATCACAATGTCGATACTCTCGTTACCGAGAACACAACTGGATTGGCTAACTTTAGTTAAGAAAAATTAAGAAAATAAAAAAACTGAAAAAATTTGAAAAATAAAATTAAAAAAGTGCAAATCCCCCCTGGGGGAATGGGGTGTGGGCACTTGGCTGCCCACTTGCTTCTCTTTTTTACAATGATTTAGAATCAGAAAATACTTGTGTTCCTTTGTAGAATAGGAAACACAAGTTTTACAATATTAGGGCCTTAGAAAATTGGCCAAAGAAAGAGTTGTAAGAAGAGGGATCTCTGGATGGCTTGGATTTTCGAAATTTGGCTAAAGTGCCTCTCTCTTCAATCAACCTCTGCTGCAAAACAACAAGCAATGTTTAGTCAAATAGATCAAATAATCAAATAAAACAATAAAATTTTGACATAAACTTCAAGTACTTTAAAGTTAGAAAAAATAAAATGCTAAAATAATACTTGTTGATAGCTAGATCTTGTGAAATGTCTATTCTTATAATCAGATCTGAACTAATGAATAAATGTAAATCAAATTTGAGCTTAAGATCTATGTTAATTTCACCCAATCGATTAACACTTATTAAAGCAACCAGTAAACCAAGAAAAATTAGAAAATGTTGGATGAGAGAAGAAGAGGAATTGTAAGCCCTTTGAACTTGGGAAATGGAGTCTTCCAAGTGGGACTTGGAGGGATTGTGTTCTTCTTGGTATGCTTGAAAAGAGAGGAGAATCAAACAAGAACACCTTCCTCTTCAAGCTAAGTAACCTGCAATCCTTTAAACACAGTTATAGGAGAAAGATTAATCAAATGGTGTTAACAACACAAGAAGATTAGAAAAAAAACATGAATTTAAACTAAAATAACATGTATATCTAAAATCATCTCATGCAACTAATCAGTAAGATAATAGATAAACAAATCTACTTCTCTTACCCTACTTAGAGATATCTCTCCTTCAAAGGCCAATAATTAATCCACAATATAAGCTACAAAAAAGACACAGATTACCTTCCGATATGAGCAATAAACATCCACACACATGAAGAGAGTCACACGATTCTTGCCTCCAAAGCCTTTATTCATAAATTCAATAAACCATTACAAAGTACAGGAGCATAAGTTCCTTGCAATTTTCTTCTATATGTTATGAGGCATGAATGGCTGCTTATATAGAAAACCGAAGCAGGAGAGGGGAGACGAAATCCTCAAGGATGCGCTAGCCCCAGTGAGTTGGTTGTGGGTTGGATGAAGGTTGAAATGAGTTGGATGAAGGAAAAAGGAAAAGAAACTTCCAAAACTTTGAAAGCCACATCACCCAAACTTCTATCCTTTCTTGGGATTTGCACCCGCACTTGGAGAAGTGCGCCTCCCTCTTCATGAGGAAACATCCAAACTCAAAAATCTTATTGAAACAACAACATATGACTTGTCCCACTTGCCCAAGTACTTGCCAAGTCATAAAATTCACTTTGGGCAATTTTCTTTTATTTTTTTAACTACCAATTTTTTTAAATATTTCATTTTTTGGTCTTTTTTGGGTTTTTCAGGTAATTATTAATTTTGGGGTTAAATAACTACTTGAAAACTTAGAAAAGTGGGTTTAGGGGTTAAGTGGGTGCTCTAAGTTAGAAAACGAGCACCCCCATGGAAAAAACAACCTCCTATCCACACTTTTATGACTTTTTACATTTTTACAACTAACTTATTAAAAATAAGCCTATAAAAATGAAAAAAATAATTTTTTATGGAAATTAAAAAAAGCCTATGGGGGACTTAGAACATGTTCATAATGACTAAAAATAATGATTAGCATGGTAATATACATCGAAACATAGGTTTTAATAACCTCCTAAGGCTTAATTACTAAGGCAATTATTCCAGCTTTGGAGGTTTGGGTGAAAAACTCGAAAATTATTTATCGCTTAAAAATAATAAATAGTTAACAAGGAAAAAACACCCTAGAATAATGCATTAATGACTAAGTCCTAGGAAACCAAACCTTTTACATAAAGTCATCATGCTAACTCATTTTATTACAATTCCCATGGGGTATGAACATGTTAAAAAATTTTAAAAAAAGGGCCTGAGAAGGTCTGCAAGGACTTCTGAACTTGAAATTTGAATTGTTCATCTTTGGCGGCTCGTTTAAAAATCCAACTTAGTGCAACTTAGTTGGTAACATAGTGATTACTGATTTGATTTGTAAATGTGTAATACTAATTATTAATGTTAAATGTGCATTGATTATGATTTCTATTGAATATTTGTAAAGATTTGGATCTATATGTCTATATTTTTAATATACATAATTTTTTTTAAATATATATATATATATATAACGTGTCCTACGTGTCCTGATTCCGAGGGTCACCATGTCCGTGTCGGATACTCGAATCCTCGTGTCCTTTGTGTCCCATGTCCTCGTGTTAGGTGACTTAGATCATAATGCTCTAAAACAAAAGCACATGTAGTAAATGCGCTAGAATTGTGATCATCATATTCATCAATAAGTGGATTTATATCATCACTAGGCTTAGGCTCTTCACCAATGTCACCATCAGTGGCAAGATCATCTTCTTTTGCACTTGAAATAGCTGCAAACCATGGGTGAGAGAAGAACTAGACGAATCTTTCACCACACTACTTAAGGCCAATTGCAAATTACTGAAAACATAAACAAGGTCTTCCAACTGTTTAGATAATAGCGTTTCTTTTTCTTTGAGTATGGTTTTTAACCTGATAGGATTAGGTTTTTAACTCCATGCATTTTTAAACTTTCTAAAAACTGATTTAAAAAATTAAGAATTAAAAATTGAAATTCACCATTTGCTTCAGCTTTGCCTTGAGGTTCGACGAACTTCATCGAATTTCATTTTTTCCAGGTTCATCGAATTTCTAACCTCAAGGTTGAAAGTTCGGTGAACCCTATGACTTAGCTCCTTACATAGAGCAATGACCCACTTAGAAAGGATTTGTTAGTCACTCAATGGATTAAATTGCTATGATTAGCTCACCAAAAGGCAATGGTCTAACTGGAAGTGTATCAAAAAAATTTAGAGTAATTCCCTACTTTTAGAACAACTTTTCTCATTTTCTTCATAGAAATCGTCCAACATGCATACAAACCCCAACAACCTATATACGACATTCAAAACTAAACTAATAGGGGACAGAGATGCAAATGTTGGAGGAATTTTCCAAATATCAAGCCCTAGCATGTAGCACCTGATCATATAGTGGAGCAACCTGTAACAGGTCAGCATTTTTTGCATTTGTTTGGACACATTTTTCAGCCAGTTTAACCTCATAGACAGTAATTTGGAAATGCTTTCATTACCAAGAACGATAACAGGGATGAATCATGAAAGTTGCTTTCCTTTCTAGTTAGCATCATGTCTATTGTCGTTATGATTTTATGCCAAAGATATGGTCACATACAAGTAGTGTCCTTTGATTTTATTTAGTTATAATTTCTGCATGGACGTAACTTACATCATCATAAGGCATTATAAAATACCCTGGTACCTGGGGTGATGCATCAAATTAGATTATATTATCAGACACGATGGGTCAAAGTGGCCCATGCCACCAAGCAATATGATGCATTCATATATTTCTGATTATTCAACTATGACAAAATAGCCAACTGCCTATGTCATTAATTTAATATTTTTGCGATAGTTCAGGCAGGAAAAAATCCAGCTAGGTAGGTAGGAGCTAAGAACACAACAACACTAGTGCTTTCTACCCAAGCAATCTTTTAAACACTTGAGGATTGGTAGTGTTATCTAGGCTATTGTCTTCCTTGGGTAGAATTCTGCACTGCTTACAGTGGTGTTCTTACCCCCTAAATTTTCACTTTCTCATCAGCTTTTTTTTCACTGTGTTAAGATGAACAATAGGAGTTCAGAAACTTCCGGTAAAAGTCATGGCCACAAATATTATAACCACTATATAAGCATCAAACTAATAAGAACTTTTGGGTCTATTAAGTTTTGATTTAAAGGGGCATTATAAAATGTCATTTCCTTTCAGAATTGATACCAAGTTATGTCATTTCAGTATAAAAGTATAAGGTTAACATTCTATGTAATCTACAAATCATATCTTTCAATGACTTACAGTATGCCGTAGTAAGAGATCCTCGATAGCTTTACATTCTAGAAGATTAGAAACACCATGAGCAGTGATGTTATAACAATCCTGATGATAAAAAAGAGTTGTTAGAGATGCAAAAGATCCAAGGAAACGTTGTGAATAAAAATCAAAATGAGAAAAAGCCAAGCTAGATGTATTTGGTCTACTCACCCTTTTTATGGCCCAAAAGCTATTACATAATAACATGAAAGGAGACACAAAGGCATAGCATTAAAAGATCCTAAGCACCATAGACTTTCAGCAGTCATGTCAATTTAGTACCAAATTTCTAACCTAGATATAAAAAACAGTCTTAGAAGTGGTCATTCATTTTTCTTTTAAAAAATGTTACAAAAACAAATACTAAGAAAAAATTCTCTATAGACTTTGTTACCTCCCGAACTAGTATGTGTGATTAAAGTCCAAAAGAACAATGCTAGCCCAAAGGCAACCTAAAGCAACTACCAACTGTCACCTTAGTAACTCTCTCCCTACACTTTAAGTTGGCTCTTCTCCAACACAAGAGAGGCTTCCCTAGGATATGATTGCAAAGGCTATGACAATGAAAGACAAGGTGATGTGAAGAGATAGCTTAGAAAAACATTGTGTCTTTATAGTATAGGAAAATAAAAAAGGCATGGAAGGACCGAGAGACGAGCGTGGATCTAATAAGGGAAAATAGAGTCCAAGAGGGAAAGATCATGAATGGTTAGAGCAACTAGGGATGCATACACATGCCACAAGAAACCCTAACATGCTGAAAATTTAAAGTAGAAATAGATTTGGAGGGCCTGTTGCCTACCTATTTCGACTAGGTGGCAACGTCATGCACATTGCAGATGTACATATTGTACAATTTGCACCATGGAAAAATCCTAGGGATTTTTCACTCAGCAGGGCAATTCTGCCCCTTTTGTACACGAAATGTCTGCTCCCCTGCGTGGGATAATTAATGTAACTTTATATGCCAGCATGGGTCATTCCTCTAAGGATATCACCATGGACTTTATTATCAGGGAAGTCCTCTTCACCGAGTGTTTTTTCTCCTTTCAGTTAATTTTGTTATTTAACAATTTTAATTGGTTGGGTTTTTCACTCACCAATCCTCCAAAGTGGTGAATTGGCGTTCTGATAATCAAACCCATGAGGTGGCTAAGGTTTCAAGTTGTTGTCCATGACCATGCTAGCCATATCTTGTATTCTTGCGGAATTTCGTTAGGATTTTAATTTTAATTTTGATTTTTTCCTAATTAATTAACTTTACCATTTGGTGGTTAATTAATTAAGTTTTGATGTAATAATGTAATCTCTTGAACTTTGGCATTTTGTAATAGGGGCTATGAATGCAAATGAAAATGCTATGACACCCCTTAAGCCATTGGTTCAAGACTCATGTCATTCTGACAAGGGGTTAGGAAGCTAGACCAATTTTGGTTAAGACAAGGTCTTTTTTCCTAGGAAATTAATTTGTGAAAAATTAAATTATTTGATTTTGAAGGAAAAAATCAAATAAGGCCATGGTAATTAAGTTTGGGTGGTGGCTAAGCATAGTCAATTTTTATTTTTAAATAAACCCCCCCCATGGTCAAAATAAATTTTTGAAGATGTCCTAAGTGGGGGCGCCTCTTTTGTTTTAATAAAAGATTAAAAAAAAAAGATAAAAATCAAAAATCAAAAAATCAAAATTTGAGTCGAAGGAGGCCCCAGATAAAAAATAAAAAATAAAAGATTAAATAAAAGATAAAAAATAAAAGATTAAATAAAAGAATAAAAATAAAAGAATAAAATAAAAGATAAAAGATAAAAATCAAAAATCAAAAAATCAAAATTTGAGTCAAAGGAGGCCCTAGATAAAAAAATAAAAAAATAAAAGAATAAAAATAAAAGAATAAAATAAAAGATAAAAGTAAAAGATAAAAAATCAAAATCAAAAATCAAAAAATCAAAATTCGAGTCAAAGGAACTACTCCCAAGGTGGGTGCCTAGTCATGGAAAACCTAGATCTAAGGGTTAAGCTTCATTGTGACATGGATCTATCTTTTTGACCATTGATTTGAAGAGGCACCCTTGCTTATGATTGGTGGGTGGCTTGCAAAGTCAACAAACCTAGATCTAAGAGCGGAGGAGAGTTAGAGTTTAGATCTATGTTTTGGACCCTTGATTTAGGAGTGGGTTTGGGATCTTTTCAACTATAAAAAAAGATCTCCCCTCCCTCATTATTCATTCATTCTCATGCTAAGGTTATGCTGTTGAAATCTTTCTCTCTTCTCCTCTCATATTCTCTCATATTCTCTCAAGCATTTGGCCCAAGCCTCTTGCTATTGTTGTATCGAATCTTGTCCTAGTTGGGCCATAATAGAAGAAAGCTTTAGAGGCAAATTGTTGGTGTGGATCTCTCATTTCATGCTTGGATTAGTGAGGTAACCTTGTGAATTTATCAATTATTGTTGCATTTGTTTAGCTTGGAAGCTTTCCACAAAGTATTTTGTGAAGAGACTTGTAGGTAGAAGTACTTCTATCTTCATTTGTGAGTAGATTGGTAAGATTCTACAAAGTATTTTGTAGGATTTATTTTTTGTGCTCATCTTTTTGCTTACTTGTTGCAGCTCTAATAGATTTGTTTTACAGGGATCTAAAGCTAAGAAGGGCTCCTCCAAGGGTTTCTTGTTCCCAGATTTTTTTGGGGGGGTTCTAGATCTAGGGTTTCTACCATTGTATAGTGGTAAAACCCCCTTTTTTAGGGCCTAAATCTTTAGTATTTTAATTAAACATTTCAGATCTGATATTTTAGTAACATTTAGGTGGCTAGAAGCTCAAGTTTCCAACCCTCTAAACATCACATTTCAATTATTTTTTCAATCAGATTTTTGCCATAAATCAGTGATTTTTGGGACTAACTTTTTCTGATAATTTCTTTGAGTTTTCTGTGATTTCCAGCAAGCTTTGCTTCAAAGCTTGCTGGTTTGTGACAGGTTTTACATAGGTCAAGGGGAGGTCCTGCCCAAATTGGCCCAAAAATACCTCAACCTTCAACCAGATCCAAAAGGGGTTCAAACCCTCACCTTTCTCTCTTCTTTTCTGATATTTGTGAACCCCAAAGAGAAGTTCTCTTGGGGTATTCTCCAAAAGTTTATAAAGCATTTGTAATCTATATGTAAATAGATTAGGAAGTAGAGTAGGAAGTAGATCACTAGTTGTTGTTTTTTCATTTCAAATAGATCTAGATTTTTTCAATTTTACCCACCTTCTCTTTTAGGGAGATTGTTGTGTGGTTAGCATACTTGGTTTAGCTTAGCTTGTTTTTTGAGCATTTCTTTTTCAAGCATGCATCTAGATTAGTTTTTCTTTCGATTCTATAGTTTAGTTGCTCCAAGTACCTCAAGGTACCGACACCGTGCCCTATGGCACAAAGCTCGAATTGAGGCTTGTGGGTTATTTTATTTCTGTAATTTACTTCCTGTCATTTAATTTTGCAAAGAGTAATATACAACCTAACATCCGTCTGTGTATCCTCTTCCCTCCGTTATCTCCCTTTAGGGAACTCGGATCAAGGGTATGGAAAACAGAGGGGTCTGAGGGCTTTAGGAAACCTTAATTAGCTCACTTTACTTTCTGCAATCTTTTACTTGCTTGCAAAGCAATTTCATTTCTTAATTGTCCAGAGATCAAGTACCGACACCTCCCATAAGGGATAACGCTTAGGTTGACTCTATTAACTTGTTAATTCTGTAATTCATTTTGCTTACTGTAAAAACAAATTTGCAATTTATTTAAAATATACAACCTAAACTGTCCATGTATCCTATGCCCCCCTGTTATCTCCCTTTAGGGAACTCAGGTAAGGGTATGAAAAGCGGAGAGGCTTAGGGGCTCTAGTTTAATAAGCATCCATCTTGCTATTTTTTCGGTTGATTAAAGACAGTGACCTCGGAAGCTAGTTGAAGTAGAGGACCGTGGGGGTCTCTAGGCGGTCTACGTCCTCCTTGTTGAGCACCATGGCATTGGGGTTTGACCTGGGAGCTACAGGTGGACTTGTTTCCACTGTTTTCAATGCACCAACACTCCCTCTTTGACTTGAGAGATACTAGATTGGGGTAGTCACACCACTGGCTCGAAAACTTAACTAAACATTAAGTCCCCCTTAAAATTTATTAAAATTTACAAGAGACATTGCAAAACGTCCTACAAACACAGGTCACTACTATCTTTTCCTTGTTGTTCAAGGCTTTTACTACAAGCACTTTCACATTTTATTTCACTGCAAGCTTTTCACTTTTCAGTTACAAGTATTTCCTTTCAGTTTCGCAATCTCTTGTGGTGGCATCTTTAATTCATTTGGTTAAGTAATCACATTGTTTAGTAATCTGTAGATCTTGTGTAACACAATTGATTCATTTCCTTTCAACATTTTTTGGGTAGTAGATTAATAATTGTTCCATTTATTCAATCTGTTCATAACATCTGATACAACCGTGGATATTGTTTATATTGTTTAACTGCTCATTCATTACTGTTTATATTGTTCATAGTATTCATTTGTCCATATTGTAATCTGGTTTGATTTGGATAACACCTAAACTGTGGGTTAATTAACTTAGATTTCAATTTCATTTGTAAATCTGTAAAGTTGTAATTTATCTTTAGACTCCATTTGTTAATAGGCACTAGTCTTCATTTATCTCAAGGTCTGCTTGTCATTAAAAGGAAATCTTTGCATTTGCATGTTGCTTGTCATTCTTTAGATAGTATAAAGTCTTATCCTTACAACCTTAATAAAAGATCTCTTTAACTAATAGTTAATAAACTTAGGAATATTTTCCTGTAGGGGCTACCCCCCTTGGCTCTGTTGGGATTTGGCCTAAACGGAGGAGTTGGTAGACTGTGGTGACAATGGTCCCCAGCTCTAACTTGCCCCCAAGGACACACAAAGCAGGTTATTGACTTCCCTGTGTTCTAAAGTGTGTATTAGGCGACAACAGGGCCCAAAATGGTACTGCATCAAAACATTGTTAATTAGGGTGTAACTATGAAATGGAATTGTAATGTCTTTCGATTAGGCCTTGAGGCCCAAAACCGCTAACCTATGTGATTCCTGTGGGTTCGAGCGGTTACTGACAGCTAGGGAATCAGCTGAGGACTAATGCTATCCATAGAAGATCTAGGGCATCATCATTGGTCAAGAAGGGCCACCGGGACCAAAGGCCACATCCGTGCATGCCATCCAAGCATTATTTAATGATGCATGCACTCTTTAAGTCTCCATCCGCATGCATGCAAGTCAACTGCAAATTAGAAGATAAAGTGACCTAATTAGGTCAAAGATTAGGGTTTTCGCAGTTGAAAGTTATAAAAGAGGGATAAAGCGAAAGGAGACTTCACTTTTGATTATTATTTTGGGAGCTCTTGGATAGCAGCACAGTGTGCCGCACAGCAGTTGGGGTTGGAGACGGAGTCTTCAGCTAACGGGATTTCGGCAGTGAAACATCTGTCCTAGTCTCATTCCAGGTAAGCCATACAGGTTCACCATTTGTTCTTACATTCATTCATAAGTTATCCAGTATATGGTATAGATCGTTGCAGGGACACGTGTGCAGCCGTAAGGGGGGGTTTTCAGCCAAAAAGCCCTAATTAGTTGCAGGGCCTTCAAATCTCAGCTTTACTCCGAAACTCAGGCACCATTCTCATCATCAGCATCATACTCCGATACTCGGTGATTATCAGATCCGTCCGTGCTCATCCGGAGCAGTTATCAGCAATTTCGGGATCCAGGGGGCGTCAGCAGCTGTCTCTCTGGAGCAAGTTGCTATCCTGCCTAGAGATCTCAGAAATCTCGCATGTACCAGGCATTCTCTCCAGCACGGGAAGGCTATCAGTCCTGCAAATCGGCAGCATCATCGAACACCTCCTTCACTGAAAGCGTCACCCTTTTTTGACTGGGGTTCTTGCTGTTGGGGGTTCACCGGAAGCAGAAGAGATTTGCCCATCTCCGATCTAGTTCTCGGTGCTTGCATACTATCTCAAGAGTAGTCTAGCCAGCTTATCAGTGGTAAGTGTTCATTCTATCTCACAAACCCTAACCCTAATTTTTGCTATAAAATAGAGATTTTTGCATGGCAGTTTGCATGCCTAGTTGTATCAGCATATTTGCTTAGAAATAGAAAAATCGGGATTTGGGATACTACAGTGGTATCAGAGCTATCTTCTTGGCCAGCTGTGGGCTTAAGAAATGAAACGTAGATGAATACAGGAGGAGACCCTTTTGTAACCTATAGGAGGAGAAAGAGTAGATACAAAGGGGAGTTTGAGGATATCCAACTAGAAGATACCAATTCAGATATGGAACAAACAGGTATACACTCGGATAGGGGAAAAGGAATGGGAGAAGAGGAGGATCGGATGGAGTTTCGCAGCTTGGTCTCTGCATTGCAAGACTTAGCCAAAGGACAAAAAGATGTACTCAATGCAATCAACAGATTATCAGCGAAACCGGAAACAGGTATCAACAGTACACCTCCCTCACCGGTAGATCGGGGATCTACAAGCAGCAGTGGAAAGATAGCGTACACTAACATTCAGAATACTCCGCACATATACAGCAGACCTTCTATTAGGCCTACCATGCCTCACTTCTTGGCAGATACAGTAGGGGGCTCGGTCATGCAGGTAGAACCTAGCGAGCCTTTTGGGGCTTATTTACAGGAGTATAGAGACTTAGGGGATGAATTTCATGCTGCCATGTCTTTTTCAGATTTCTGCAACATGAAGAGTAGAAACAGGCCCAGGAATTTCAACAAGGGTTTCAATCACAACTATGAGCTGCAGAAGACCTTGGGCAGGTTGACCATCCCAAACTTTGATGGGACTCGTGGAGGATCAGTGAGGATATGGGTTCAAAAGTTGGATACCTATTTTCAACTCAACCCCATGACAGAGACAGACGCCATTAAATTGGCTACACTTCACCTAGACGGAGAGGCTCACGAGTGGTGGTACCACGAACTGGTGACATTGGGTCACAACACCATACATTCCTACGTTGAGTTCACTCAGAAGCTCATAGAGAGGTTTGACAGGAAAGATCCAGAGATACATTTCAGGGAGTTGGCTCAACTCAAACAGACCAGTAGTGCAGAAGCTTTCATTTCAGAATTTCAGAGGATAGCCGTTATGGTAACAGATGTGTCAGAGAGCAGATTGACTATGTTATTCACTGAGGCCCTCACAGAGCCACTACGGGGATGGGTGAAAGCCTACAAACCGCTCACTC
>LPNX011152143.1:305544-327315 GCA_001517045.1 Pseudotsuga menziesii | reverse complement strand
GGGGACACAAGCAGTCATCACCACTCCTTACAGGCATCCCAAAAGGTACAAGGATGAGATTGAGAAAACAATCAAAGAATTACTGGAGCTTGGATATATTAGGCCCAGTTCTAGCCCCTTTGCATCCTCAGTAGTATTGGTCAAAAAGAAGGATGGTACACTGCGAATGTGCATCGATTATCGAGCACTCAACAAAAAGACCATTAAGAACATGTATCCCATTCCTAGAATTAACGAACTCATGGATGAGCTTCGGGGAGCTCAATACTTCTCCAAGATCGATCTTTGCTCGAGATACCATCAGATCAGGGTAAGGGACCAGGACATCTCCAAAACAGCTTTTCGCTGTCACTATGGTCACTATGAGTTTTTGGTCATGCCCTTTGGACTTACCAATGCTCCGGCCACTTTTCAGTCATGAATGAACCACACCTTCAGAGCACAGATACGTAAGTTTTTGCTCGTATTCTTTGATGACATCCTGATTTACAGCAAAACATGGGAAGGGCATTTGAAACACTTGGACGAAGCATTGAGTATTTTAGAAGAACATTCGCTTTATGCGAAAATGTCCAAGTGTGAGTTTGGCATGAAGGAAATGTTGTATTTAGGACACATAATCAATGCAGAAGGAGTACAGGTTGACATGGAGAAAATCCGAGCTATCAGAGATTGGCCCGCGCCAAAAACAGTTACAGAATTGAGAGGTTTCTTAGGTCTGTGCACTTATTACCGACGGTACGTTAAGGGATTCTCCCAATTTGCAGCTCCCCTCACAGATCTCACCAAAAAAGGAGCGTTCACTTGGACAGATTTAGCACATAAAACTTTCGAGGAGATGAAGGTTATTATGAGTTCTTGTCCAGTTCTAGCATTACCAGACTTCTCACAACCCTTTGTAGTAGAATGTAATGCCTCAGGGGAAGGGTTAGGAGCAGTGTTGATACAGAATAATCACCCTATTGCATTTGAGAGCCGTAAACTGAAGAACTACGAGTGCCATTACTCCATATATGACAAAGAGATGCTAGCCATCTTGCATGCTCTCACAAAATTCAGACAGTACCTGGTGGGCAGTAAGTTCAAAATCAAAACCGATCATAACAGCCTCAAGTATTTCCTCGAGCAGAAGGAACTGAATGAGCGACAACAGAAATGGGTCAGCAAAGTACAAGCCTACGATTTCGAGATCGAGTATGTAAAAGGTAAGAATAATGTAGTAGCTGATGCATTGTCCAGGCGTCCAGCCCCATTATCTCTCAGTAGTATATCCACGGATTGGAGGGCACATCTCTTAGTGGAATACTCCAAAAATAAATTTGCTTGCGAATTATTGGACGGGCAAATCCAGGATGACAGGTACAGGATTGTGGATGACATCATCTATTACAAAAACAGGATATACCTCGTTCCAGAATCCACATTGAGGTAAAAGATCATTCAGGCAGCCCACGATTCTCCTTTATCAGGGCATCCAGGTTTCTTAAAGACCTACAGGCAGATCAGAGAGAGGTTCTCATGGAAGGGCCTCAAGGGGGAAATTATGCCGCATGTCCGGGAATGTAGCATCTGTCAGCAGAACAAGATTGAGAACACCCATCCAGCAGGGTTACTCTAGCCACTACCGATTCCAGAGCAGAAGTGGGAAAGCATCTCCATGGACTTTATTTCAGGCTTGCCCAAGGTCCAAGGGCGAGATTGTTTATATGCATTAGTTGACAGACGAACCAAGTTTGCACATTTCTTCTCGATATCATCAGACTACTCGGCAGCTCAAGTGGCTGATTTATTCTTCAGGGAGGTCTTCAGGTTACACGGGTTACCTAAGACCATTGTTAGTGATCGGGATAGCAAATTCACGGGTGCCTTCTGGAAGGAACTGTTCAGATTGGTAGGGACCGAACTGGCTACTAGTACGAGTTATCATCCCCAGAGTGACGGGCAAACGAAGATAGTCAACAAGTGGATCGAAGGATATTTAAGGAACTATGTAGCAGGGCAGCAGCGAACCTGGATCAAATGGCTACACCTAGGAGAGTATTGCTACAATACTACCTATCACATGTCTATTAGGATGACTCCTTTTAAGGCATTATATGGTTACGAGGCCTTGGACTATGCAGATTTGGCATTTGGAGATGGTAGGGCTCCTAAGGCTAAGGATTGGATATAGGACAGTCAGGGCATTCTGAAAATATTGAAGGAGAATTTACAAACAACCCAGAATCAACAGAAGTTGTATGCCGACAAACACAGGATTGAGCGGAGCTTTGAGGTAGGGGATTTAGTATACTTAAGGCTCCAGCCTTACAGACAGTCCTCACTTAAGAAGAAAGGAGCAGAGAAGTTAAAACCCCGCTTCTATGGACCATACAGAATAATCAGGAAGGTGGGAGAGGTGGCATACGAACTAGAACTTCCACAGGGAAGCAAAATTCACAATGTGTTCCATGTATCTAATCTGAAGAAGACCCTTGGGCAACACATTGCTCCATCTATCGAATTGCCTCCTTTAGATGATGAAGGACTGCTGATACTCATTCCCGAACGGATCATACAGACTAGAGAAAGGAAGCCCAGAACAGAGTAATCAAAGAATACTTGGTTCAATGGAAAGAACTACCGCCAGAGGATGCCACCTAGGAAGGTGAACAGGTATTGTAGCATTCTAGTTTGAAGTTGCTTGAGGACAAGCAATCTCAAGCGAGGAGGACTGTAATGTCCTCTTCCGATTAGGCCTTGAAGCCCAAAACCACTAACCTATGTGATTCCTGTGGGTTCGAGCGGTTACTGACAGCTAAGGAATCAATTGAGGACTGATGCCATCCATAGAAGATCTAGGGCATCATCATTGGTCAAGAAGGGCCACCGGGGCCAAAGGGCCACCGGGGCCAAAGGCCACCTCTGTGCATGCCATCCAAGCATTATTTAATGATGCATGCACTCTTTAAGTCTCCATCCGCATGCATGCAAGTCAACTGCAAATTAGAAGATAAAGTGACCTAATTAGGTCAAAGATTAGGGTTTTCACAGTTGAAAGTTATAAAAGAGGGATAAAGCGAAAGGAGACTTCACTTTTGATTGTTATTTTGGGAGCTCTTGGATAGCAACACAGTGTGCCGCACAGCAGTTGGGGTTGGAGACGGAGTCTTCAGCTAACGGGATTTTGGCAGTGAAACATCTGTCCTAGTCTCATTTCGGGTAAGCCATACAGGTTCACCATTTGTTCTTGCATTCATTCATAAGTTATCCAGTATATGGTATAGATCGTTACAGGGACACATGTGCAGCCGTAAGGGGGGGTTTCTAGCCAAAAAGCCCTAATCAGTTGTAGGGCTTTCAGATCTCAGCTTTACTCCGAAACTCAGGCACCATTCTCATCATCAGCATCATACTCTGGTACCCGGTGATTATCAGATCCGTCCGTGCTCATCTGGAGCAGTTATCAGCAATTTCGAGATCCAGGGGGCGTGAACAACTGTCTCTCTGGAGCAAGTCGCTATCCTGCCTAGAGATCTCAGAAATCCTGCATGTACCAGGCATTCTCTCCGGCACGGGAAGGCTATCAGTCCTGCAAATCGGCAGCATCATCGGACACCTCCTTCACTGAAAGCGTCACCCTTTTCTGACTGGGGTTCTTGCTGCTGGGGGTTCACCGGAAGCAGAAGAGATCTGCCCATCTCCGATCCAGTTCTCGGTGCTTGCATACTATCTCAGGAGCAATCTAGCCGGCTTATCAATGGTAAGTGTTCATTCTGTCTCACAAACCCTAACCCTAATTTTTGCTATAAAATAGGGATTTTTGCATGGCAGTTTGCATGCCCAGTTGTATCAGCATATTTGCTTAGAAATAGAAAATATCGGGATTTGGGATATTACAGGAATATTAAAGAGCAACAAGTCTAGGAAGATGAGAGGAGCAAATTAACATATCATGCATAAGACATCAAAGGGAAATAGAGGAAATACTTCTCACATAAACCCTTTCATTGAGGTAATTATACCTGTATCATAAGGCCCTAATAAGAAAAGTTCTAGCAATTCTACAAAGTTACAAACCATTTACAACATTTAGAAATAGGAACAATAAGTTGCACATTGACAGCAGAAGAAACCGTTACACTTCAAATTGCATCAAGAAAAGATATTCCACTAAACTCCTGTTATCACATATATTGTAGCTGGCCTACCATGATACAACATGCATATTGATCTCTTTATTTTTCATGAGCCAGACATATTGATGGGAATACAACATGGATCATTTTACAGTATGAGCCATTCATAGCCTTTGTTTAGTAGCAAATACAAAGTATTTCCTTGCCAAACTGAGATCTCCTTGTCCTTTGAGATGACTTCAATGGTGACCCAGTTCATTCGAGCAGAGAAACAGAGATGGTACACAATTCATAGATAGGCATATCAGTTAGAGACATGTATATGGTGAGATTAGGTATATTGCTTCTTGGTAGGCTTTTTCTCTCTGATGTATACTAACACCTTTTGACTTGTTATGCTATGATGATTATGGTGACCTGTGCTTATTATGTTCTACTGATTATTAACTTGTATTTAGAATGATTTGAGAATCTGATGTTGAAGAACATTACTTATGCCATGCTTTACACAACTTTTAAACTTTAGTGTTGTGTTGGTTCCATGTATCATTTGTCTTTGCCCATCCAGTTTCATCCATGACTGATTTTTCCCATGATTTTTTATTGAGTGAGACCTATGAGATTGAAGATCAGTTTCCCCACTTTGACCCCTATGCATGATGGATCCCATGTTGTTTTATGTCTCGGCTTTGAGTTGTGCAATAGAACTTGCTGACGCATTGATCCTTCTAGGCCAGGAGAACCCGTTGTTGTTGGTTCTTGAGCTTAGGCGAGTTGGGTTTTGAAGCCTTGACCTCTTTGGTTGGTTTCCCCTGATGTTTGGTCCTAATTGTGGATATTCCCCCCTAGTTCCTCGAAGAGTGTCAGCTAAAACTTGAAGCAATATGTCTACCATCACTAGATGCATTATGTGTTATATGTTGTATATTGAGAAATGCAAGCCCTCAAATAAAGTTGCAAACTATGTCTTTAGACAAAAACTCAAAAAGGGCTATGAAATGAAATTGTGAAAGGCCCAGGTAAAGCAGTGGATAAATAAATGCTAAATCTAAAGAATGTTGGTCATCTTATGCTAAATGTAATGATTAATTCCTCATGGAGATGACGGGTTTTGATGTGAGATGGAGTAAGGGACAACTAATTCTAAGTGTCCCCTAGAATCTCTTCACTATAGTTTCTTATGTACTCAATGCAAGGGTCCTCGAAAAGATCCTCAAGGAGCTTGATTGTTAGCTTGGATGTGAATCGTAGACATGTTGTTAAATTTGAATGGACTCTTTTCACATCAACTCATCCACCTGTGAGACACCACCATTCCCTATTGTTTATCTATCATGCATATGTCATTGTGGTTGTGTGTATTTGTCATCATTTGGAGAGATCATATGGTTAAAGTCAATTATAAGTCATTACCCTTTTTCTTAGATTTGTTTTCCACCTTCACCTAGCAATAGCAAATTGATTAAATTTTGTAAGCATGGCATATATAAGGGACTTCTAGAAGATTCAAGGATTGTTCAACAACACGGGTATATTTTACTAATTATTATTATTATTGTCACCATGATTCTGATTAGCATGATTTAAGTTGGGTTTTAATATACATCTTGGAGAAGTCCTTACCTTGGATGCATACAGGTTCAGCTCAGTTTAGTATCTCACCTTCAATTGGGTATTTTGACCTAGTCAACCCAGATGACCAAATCAAACACATTTCCCAATGTAGTGACGACAAAAATCAACAATGGTAATATTTGCTCCAGGCATGCCCGAGATCAATACTGCAGTCTCAGTTTTCATTGGATGGTCACGGTTATTAAATTCCAGAGTTTATTATTATCTTTTATTGACTCTGACCATTATTTTTATTGTGAGATGATGATATTTTTGGCATTTCAGTGAACCAGTGAGTATGAGTAGTCACCAGTACCATTCTACTATGTCTCCAGACACTTCTGTGCAGTCAGGTTTCCCCAGTTCTCAGCTTGAATGAAATTATAATGATTTTTATAATTTTTAGAGGATCTACCACCAAAAAATGAAATAGGAAATCACAGAAGAAATCGATTTGGCTTGTGTGGTCAAGGAAATGGCAAGGAAATTTCTCCAGATGATTTATTATGGCTCTCTGGACACTTCTACACCAGTTTCATCCATTTACATGCTCCGGATTATTATTTTGGCTCTCTTAGGGAGGACGTCCCCCATAGGGCGAAATTGGTAAAAATGGCCAAAATAAAAGTGTGTAAATCAAGTTGTATCTTTATAAATATGTATGGGGGGACCCCCTATTGACCCCCCATATCCCCTACGTGTCAAACTTGCAAAAATAATGACTTATTATGTTGTAAAAATGGGCTTTATGAGGTAATTCGTCCCCCTCTTGACTTAGTTATGCTGATCCATGTATTGATCCGTGTAAAAGTGATCTCCGCCATTGATGATGTTTTATTCTCAACTGTTGGATGAAAAAGTAAGTTAGGATTTGTGTCTCTCGAAAGCTGTATAAAGAAGAGATCCCCTTCATTGTATCCGATCGGGAAATTTTGCACTCTTGGCTCTGGATATTTGAATAAAGAGATTTTTGCAGAAATTCTTGGATCTTCTTTGTGGGATGTTCTTGTTTGTGATTGGAAAGTTTATCTTACTTAGCATTTGAAATATTTTTCAGGGTATCAAATATTTTTGGAAGATAGAGTTGTGCATGTAGAAGGGTGCTTTCTCTTGGGGCGTTTTTGTGGATCTCCCCACTCGTTTCTCTTGAAGAGGTTTTCATAATCAGGGGGTTTTTCAATAGTATCTTTGATCTTTGATATGCACTTTGATTTTCTTGTGTCTCTAGTGTCTTTTTCATGCGTAGCAAATCTCACTTTCAATAGTTTGACTGTGCAGAGAAGAGGGGCGCGCTACCTCACTTGGGCGAATCGTTTCCACTTGGTACTTCGTTAAAATAGCTTAAAATTGATCAAGATAAGATAAATCATCATTAAAAAGGCTTCTACAAGATTTTCTAGGTAAGATCTACTCTATATCTCTTGTTTTAAATTTCTATTCCATTAGTGATAAATTTCTCTGTCGAAACCCTCATTTAAAAACCTCAAATTTTAGATTTATAGGATCTGTTTGCAGTTGGCTTTAAAACTAAAATCCCACATTGGAAATAAATTAAAACCCCTTAGTTTAAATCTTAATGATCATCGGACTCAATTTACCCATCAAACACACTGGTCATTCCTCTAGGGGAGATGCCCTCCTTGAGGGAAGTGGGTATTTTTTTTTCATTCCGTAAATTGGGTATTGCTAGTTTTACCTCTAATTGCATTATCTTACACCTAGCAATAAATTTGAGTGTCTAATTTTATCCAATTTCACCATTTACTCCTAGATTCCAATTTCCATACTCAAAACCCCCTAATTGGGGATTTTCATATAGGCACTCGTTTTCTCTTAGTAATTGTGCCAAACTCTAATTAACTATCCTACTAAGAGATTTAATCAAGTTAACCTAGATTATTTACTTGCATTCCTTATTTTTAGGGTCATCTTGGTTATAGGGACGCCCCTAGGCTTAGTATTTGCACCGAGTCTAAAGTGTCGGTATCCTTGACTGGCGTGACATCTGAGTTCTTTCAGAGGTCTTGGATATCGTAGGTCACAACTTTAGTTGCCTTTCCCCTCTGCCATCTTGGATAGGATCACCTTATGGGACAACTACAAGATTCGTGATAACAACTCCAAAAGGCATAACTCCCAAAATCCAACCATCACAAATGAGAGAGCAAATCCTGATATAGCTTTCAACTCATCTTCCTCCTAAAAATAAAATACGAATAAAATCCTAGATCTAGTCTAGGGTGGTGTAAACAAATACAAAATACTCCACTACTCCAACAAATACAATATAATACGGTGGTCAAAGCCACATGTACAAGCCTCAATAAAGAATGAGAGGGGTGCCTTCATCAAACAAGGATGAATGACAAGAAGAAGTACAATGACCTATCCTCCTAAGGCTCTCTAAAATGTGTTAGAATTTTAAGAGTTATAATGCCAAACACAAAAGGATCACCAAAAGAATGACAAGAACAGTAGCACAAAGAGAACAAAAAGATTTATCCTAGAAAACCCTCATGGGGGAGAAAACCCAACAAAACTTCATCGATATAGACTTCAACCAAGTATAGTGCAAGACCCCAGAAATAACACTAGTTGCTTCTCTCTCTCAGATGGACTGCTCCTCTCTCTAGCGAACTTGCTTGAGTGTTGAGTGTGTCCAAATGAGGAAGGTGCCTCACTTATTTATACTCATCATTTGAGTAGTCTAATAACCCAACAAGGTCTACTTCTCCTCTCAACTAGGGCCGGCTTGCTTTAGGAGACTCAAAACAACATTTAAATAATACTTTTGTGGATATTATTGACCCGACTTACAACAAAGGTTTTACATCAAGACTTTTACATGACCAAGTACATCAATGACATCTCCGAACAGAGGAATAACATCTCAAAAAGGAGGAATAATAATAAAATAATAAAAGGTACACTATAATATCTTTCAAGGTTACATTTCTTTAACACTCCCTCTTAACAAGGAAGGTATTTTATAACAACAACAACAACAACTGTACAACTTGCTGGTGAATCTATATGTCATAGGAAGATTTGAAACAACAACAACATCATGTGTCTGGAACATCAGCATCATCATCATCATCATCGTGGAACATCATCATCACGGAAAATCATCACGGATCATCATCATGGAACATCATCACAGATCATCATCATCATGGAACATCACGAAACATCATCATCGTGAAACATCACGGAACATCATCGTTGTCAGTATGTGAGTACTGGAACATGATCATTGTCAGTATGTAAGTACTGGAGCATCATCATCTACAATCACAACAGTATGTGAATACTGGAACAACATCATCATTAGTATGTAAATACTGGAACAACATCATCTGTATATAAATGCTAGAACATCATCCGCACCATCAACAAGTAAATGCTGGAACATCATCCACATCATCATCATCAACAAATGAATGTTGGAACACCATCAACATGAGAACACTGGAACATCATCAACAACAACAAATGAGTGCTGGACCACGGTCAACATGAGAATGCTGGAACACCATCAACATGAGAATGTTGGAACATCATCAACAGGAGCAAATGATTGTTGGAACACGGTGGACATCTGTAGGAGCTTTACGGTGGGCACTCTGGTAGACCCAACTGGCCTTGTCCGACTTACTAATCCTTTTGAACCAAACAAGCCTATCCAGACATACTGATCTACCTAGGTCTCAAGGCACTATTTAACTTACTAATCCTTTCGAACTAAACAAGCCTAGTTAGACATGTCAATCCCCCATAGGATTAAACAGGCCTTGTCATCCCAAGCTGACATACCAATCGTAGACTAAGTTGCCTCCTCTCTCTACAAGGAACCACACCAAACAACATCATCATCATCATCACTCCCTCTTTCGAGATAGATCCTTTCAAACTACACCAAACTTGTCTCGAAAGTATTCAAACTTTATACGAGACAAAGGCTTAGTCAACACATCAACAACTTGTTCATCTGTAGGAACATACTGGAGCTTTACAGCTCCACTTTGCACCATATCTTGGATGTAGTGGTACTTGATTTCTATATGCTTTGACTTGTCGTGAAACACCGGGTTCTCTGTCACCTTGATGCAACTCTGGTTATCGCAATAAATATCAGTTGCATCCATCTCGACATTGAACAATCCTGCCAACAACTTGCAAAGCCATACTGCTTCGCTACAAGCTGAACATATTGCAATATATTCAGCCTCGACCGTACTAAGAGCAGCACTGGTTTGCTTTATACTAAGCCACGAGATCACACCTGATCCCAAACTGAAACAACATCTTGAAGTGCTCTTTTTATCTTCAGCACTTATTTCCCAATCTAAATCGGTATAACCATACAATTTGAACTCACTATCGACTGCATATATGAGGCCACAATCCAATGTACCCTTTAGGTATTGTTATCACAGATATGTTGTAGCTGGGCTACTACGATGTAGCATAAATATTTTCTCTTTTCCCCCGAGCCAAACATATTGATGGGATATAACATGGATCATCATTTGAGCATGATCCTTTCAAAGCCTTTATTCAGTAGCAGATACAGAGTATTTCCTTGCCACGACTGAGATATCCTCGTCCTTTGAGATGACTTCAGTGGTGACTTAGTTCATTCGAGTAGAGCAACAGAGATGGTACAAGTTCATAGATGGGCATATCAAACAGAGACATGTATATGGTGAGATCAGGTATATTGCTTCTTGGTGGGATTTTGCTATGTGATGTATACTAACACCTTTGACTTGTTATGCTATGATGATTATGGTGACCTATGCTTATATGATATGTTTTACTAATGATTAACTTGTGCTGAGAATGATTAGAGAATTTGATGTTGAAGACCATTGCTTATGGCATGCTTTACACAACTTTTAACTTTAATGTTATGCTGGTTTCATGAATCACTTGTCCTCATCCATCCTGTTCCATCCATAATTGATTTTTCCCATTACTTATGACTAATTGAGAAATATGAGATTGAATATCATCTTCCCCACTTTGACCCCTATGCATGATGGATCCCATGTTGTTTCGTGTCTTAGCTCTGAGTTGTTCAACAAAACTTGTCGACGCCTTGATCCTTCTGGGCCAGGAGAACTCGCTGGTGTTGCTTCCTAAGCTCAAGTGAGTTGGGTATTCCCCCCTAGTTGCCCGAAGAGTGTCAACTACAACTTGAAGCAATGTGTCTACCATCATTACATGCATTGTGTGTTATATGCTATATACTAAGAAATGCAAGCCCTCAAATAAAGTTGCAAACTGTCTTTAGACACAACTCAAAAAGGGTTATGAAATGAAATTGTGAAACGCCCAAATAAAGCAGTGAATAAATAAATGCAAAATCTAAAGACTGTTGGCCATCTTATTGAAATGTAATGATTAATTCCTCACGGAGCCTGCGGGTTTTGATGTGAGAAGGAGTAAGGGACAACTAATTCTAAGTGTCCCCTAGGATCTCTTCACTACAGTTTCTTGTGTACTAAAAACGTAAGGGTCCTAGAAAAGATCCTCACGGAGCTTGATTGTTAGCTTGGATGTGATTTGTAGACATGTTGTTAAAGTTGAATGGACTCTTTTCAGATCAACTCTTTTTAGACACCACCATTCTCTATTTTTATCTGTCATGCATATGTCACTATGGTTGTGTGGACTTGTCATCATTCAAAGAGATCATTTGGTCAAAGTCAACTAGAAGTCATTTCCCTTTTTCCTTAGCCTTTTTTTCCATCTTCACCCAACACTAGCAAATTGATTAAAATTTGTAAGTATGGCATAAACAAGGGACTTCTAGATGATTCAAAGATTGTTCAAAGACGCAGGTATATCTTACTGATTATTATTATTATTATTGTCACCATGATTCTGATTAGCATGATTTAAGTTGGGTTTTAATATACATCTTGGAGGAGTTCTTACCTTGGATGGATGCAGGATCATTTCAGTTCATTATCCCACCTTTAGTTTGGGTACTTTGACCAGGTCAACCCAGTTGACCAAGTCAAACACAAATTCCAAAGAAGTGACTACAAAAATCAACAATGGTTCTATTTGCTCCAGACATGCCTAGAACCAATACTGTAGTCTCAGTTTTCATTGGATGGTCACAATTATTGAGTTCCAGAGTTTATTATTATTTTTTATTGACTATGGCCATTATTTTTATTGTGAGATGATGATATTTTTGGCATTTCAATGCATCAACGAGTATGAGTAGTCACTAGTACCATTCTACCATATCTCCAGACACTTCTATGCAGTTAGTTTTCCCCAGTTTTGAGCCAAAAGAAAGTTATGATGGATTTTATTATTTTCAGAGATTGTACCACTAAAAAAATGAACTATGGAAATCACTAAAGAAATCGATTTGGCTTGTGTGGTCAAGGAAATAACAAGGAAATGATTATTGATGATGAACTTTGGCTCTCCGGATCATTTGGCACCAGTTTCATCCATTTTCATGCTCCGAATTATTATTTTGGCTCTCTTAGGGAGGACGTCCCCCATAGGGAGAAGTTGGTTAAAATGGCGAAAATAAAAGGGTGTAAATCAATTTGTATATTTAGAAATATGTATGGGGGGGTCCCCCAAATGAACCCCCCATTTCCCCTAAGTGTCAAACTTGCAAACATAATGATATATCATGTTGTAAAAATGGGATTTATGAGGTAATTCGCCCCCCTCAATTGTATTGATCCATGTAAAAATAAAAGATGTAATCTCCACCGTTGACGATGTTTTAATCTCAATCGTTGGATGAAAAAGTAAGATAGGGTTGTGTCTCTCAAAAGCTATATAAAGAAGAGACCCCTCTCATTGTATCCCATCGGGAACTTGGCTCTTTGCAGGAAATAATAATAGAAGATCTTTTGGCTTACTTGTGAAATCTCAGAGGAGTTCGTGACTCTTTTGTTTCTGCGTCTCTTTGGGCATTGGATGTTTATCTTTTATTTTCTCGGGATATCTTTGGTGTGATCTTATTTTTGCAGGAGGACGCACTTCGTAGAGGGCAGTTTAGAGGAGCTTCTATCTTTCTCTCTCTGGGACATCTCAAGGGAGTTTTCTTATCGATTTTGCTTAGAATTCGATTTGTCTCTCCTTTTGATTTCTTTCACAAACATTTTCTTTCTTGTTGAACTCGAATCAAGCACGATTTTAGTTTTACTTATTGTGTTTGTTTGGCTTTGGTAAGAGGGGTGCACTGGGCAAACCGAATCCTCAACCAAGGATAAAAATAATCATCCAAGTTGACAATGTTGGAGAAAGGGAAACATCTCATGGCATCTCTCATTTCCTTTCTCCTATCTTTTGTTTTACAATAATTCTTGTCTCGGTCATAATTAAAACAATAAAAACCCTAACTTTAAAACCCTCATTTCTTATATCTCTAGGTTCTAGTTTGCGGTTGGCTTTAATATTTAAAATCCACGTTAGAAATATTATAAAACCCTTGGATCTAAATTTTCACGGCCATCAGGCGCCATTTTCCCACTCAATGCACTGGCCTATCCTCTAGAGGAGGACGCCCTCCTTAGGAGAAGTAAGTATCCCTCAATTCGTGAACTGGGTATTACTAGAATCACTTCCATTTGACCCATTTTGCATCTAACAATTAATTCTTGTATCCAATTTCATTTAATTTCACCTAACTACCCTTAGATATGATTTTCATGCTTAAAACCCTAGGGTAATTTAGGGCTTTTCATGTGGACACTCATTTCCTCTTAATAACTGTCTAGATCTTTAATTAACCATATTACTAAGAGATTAAATCAAGATACCTAGGATTATTCACTTCACTTCACATTTTAGAAACTTAGGGTTAGGTTAGAAGCATAGGTTAGGTTTTATTTTGTGTGTTTTTTTTTAAATTGAGTTCCGTGAGTCCCCAGTCCGCGGCCGTACGGTAGAGTACGGACCAGCCAGTTTTGTACAGAACCGATCAAAACCGGTCAGTTCGACGGTTTTGACCGATTCCGTATCCGGTTTGGAAAAAAATCCGGTCTGAGGAAATTTTTTCATTGACCGGACCGACCAACCCTATAAACCAGTCAGACCGATCGGTTTTGCCGGTTCCGATAACACTGATCTAGATTAAGTTAAGTGAACGATTTCCCCTTTGCCTCATTCTACATTCCCTTGTTTCTCTCTCGCATCATACTTCCCCAACAACATACCTTTTAGTGAGTTCATTTAGTATCTCACCTGGAGACTCCACAATGCGACTCCTTTGAGGAGCGATCCCAGACCCATCCTTACAATCTCCGAAGTCGATCTAATTTAGTTGAAGGAATCCCCATTACATATAAAAGGAACCTAGGTCGTAGAGATCCAAAAGCACAGTCCACAACTTTCTTTTGGAAAATTACTAATTCCCCTGGATCTCCTAATCATCTCCCAGGTTCTCCTTCTACTAGTCTGAATTCTACACCAGTAAATCCAGATCCGTTATCTAATCAAGTCTCTTCTTCTATTTCAGTCTACCAACCTATCTCAATGGCTCACACGACCACAAACACAAACACAAACCAACAATGAACCTTTGGCAATAAGGCTAAGGCCTCGCCTTTTGAGCTTCCCCAAATAGCTAGGTCACCCCATAATATGCCAGATAAATATTTCGAGAGTATTCCTAAATTCTCTGGTAGTCATGTGACCACCATCGAAGACCATATAGATGTCGTGTGATATCACATGGAAGCTTATGGTGCTAAGGAGGGAGGATGTGTACATGAGGAGCCTTTTGTTTTCGTTAGAAGGTGAAGGTCGTTGATGGTTTGATAGGCTGCTTGCTTCCTCAATAAGGGGTTATAACGCTTTTGTTATTATCTTAAAGAGCCAATGGTTCGCAAAGCTGGATGGTAGATTCCTTCTGAACCAACCTTTTGAAATCAGAAAGAGGGAAAATGAAACTGTCCAAGAATTTAACCTTAGGTTTGATAAAACTGTAGCAAGTGTACCTGACACTATCAGACCTAAAGACCAAGCACTCCTGATTCATTATCTAACTCATTTGATGGATGGCTTGGTTATCACTTAAAAGAGAAGAACTCGGCTAACCTAAAGATTGCCCAAGACAATGCAAGCAAAGCTGAAGCAAACGTCGTGTCTATGGGCAAGCAAAATTTCTTCAACTCCCATGGTCCATCTTCATCTAAGACAAAGTCACGAACTAAGACAGTGAAAGAACCATCGAAGGAACCGATTGATATGTTGGAAAACATGCAAGAGATGGTCAAACATTTAGCGCTGATCACAAGGGACCTAGCAAGAGGTAGGGAGTCCGATAGGTATAGGGATCAGTATGGACCGAAACCTTATTGGAACCCTCAAAAGAGACCCATAAATGATGACTTAAGGAAGAATCCGGTGAATCAAGCACCACTTGATCCAAACACGATTAATTGCACTACGGAACAAGGGCAGGAGGATCTTGATTACTATCCTCATGAAGAGAATGAAGAAGAAAATTCACCAAAGAAGATTAACTTCACTGATGATTTTGATGAAACCTTTGCTAGAGTCCTATTTGCTATGGAGGATAAAAGTCAAGATGATCTTGTTAGTACATGTCATATTAGCCCTTTAGATCAAATAAATGAAATCAACAAACACATACTCCAAATCTATAAGAGCGAGAAAGGTAAGGAAAGGTATTTTCTTTTCTTGATCAGAGGTTGGAAGAAGAGAATGACGAAGAGAAAGAGTTGGATCAAATTCCCGCTGAGTATGATTTGAATATTAATATCGAAAAGGAACTGGACAAGATCACGCAAAACATTCCACTTACTGAGTTAGTAAAGATTTCGTCCATAAAGAGTCAAGTGAGTAAATTCTTCGATACAATTCCTGTAGTCGGCCAAAGTGATAGTGTTGTCAAGCCTCTTCCCAGTCCACCTTTGAATGTTGCAATCAAGGAGGAAGAAGATTCCCCCAATTGAGATTAGGGCAGCGCTTTATGAGAGAAAGAATGGAGAGAATGAACCTTTCTATCTTACTCTCCACATCGGTGAGCTCCTATTACATAATTGTATGATTGACTCTGGAGCCTCCATAAATGTGATGCCCAAAAGTATCATGGAAGCCATGGGGTTGCAAATCACTAGACCCTATAAGAATATGTGTGGAATGGATTCAAGGCCTGTCCATGTTTTTGGATTGATCAAGAATCTACAGGCATACTTGTTCGCTTGTTCAAATATATCTACTCTTATGGACGTTGTAGTAGTTGATTTGCCCCCAGTTTATGGGATGCTTTTCAGATGGAGATGGTTAGCAGGAATAGGTGGCCAGTTACAGATGAACTTGTCATATGCCACTATTCCTAATTCTGATGGCGCGATGGTAAGGATTTACCGCAAGCCTTTCTATGATGGACATTTAGAGCGGCATGAAGATGGGGTTAAGAATCCATATGACCAGGGTGAGTTGTTTCCTGATGGTGTGTTCATGGTTATGGAAGAAGATAATAGTTCATCAAGAACTGAGGATGACACAAAGAGTATTTGAAGATCTTTTCGTGAACCCGATTCATTAGAAGAAGAAAGGGATCTCCAAAGTTTTATTCGAAAGGTTGATCATGAGTTGATGTTGTCTGAAGCTTTTCATGAAAACACTCATGATTTGACAATTGTTGGTAGCACGAGAGGCTTTGATGTTTCTTGTCGCCTTCCTGATTCCACTATAGGATGGGGAGGCACTGATCCACATATGAATTGTCATCACATATATTTTGCAACTGGGCTACCATGATGCAGCATACAGATTGATCTCTTTATTTTTCCGAGCTATTCATTCACATGGGGATTTAGCATGGATCATTACAGCCTCAGCCATTTCAGAGCCTTGTGTAGCAGTATTTCCTTGCCAGGATTGAGATTTCCTTGACCATTGAGAGGATTTCAGCGGTGACCTAGTTCATTTGAGCAGAGCAATAGATCAGATATGATACACAGTTACAAAGGGGTTTATCAAATGGAGACAAGTATATGGTGAGATAGGTATATGGTTCCTTGGTTTGTTTTTTTCTATGTGATATATATTAAACACCTAGGCTTGTTTTGTTAGGATGATCATGGTGACCTATGCTTATATTACATACTAATGCTTAAAACTTGTGTTGAGAATGATCAAAAAACCCAATGTTGAAGATTATTGTGTATGCCATGCTTAACACAAATGTTAAACCTTAGTGCTATGTTGGTTCCATCTGTCACTTGCCTCCATCCATCCAGTTCATCCATTGTTTGAATTTTATCCCATGACTTAGGTTGACTAAGACATGTGAGATTGAAGATCTTTTCCCCATCTTGACCCCTATTGCTGATAAACTTCATGTTTTTTTGTGTCTTTTGCTATGAAGTATGTGGCTTGGCCAATGTGGCTGATTTAACTAGATGGTTTTCCTTTAGTTCTCAAAAAAATTGCTCCACCAAGCAGTGTCCTTAGACACTAAAGAATCAGAACGCATAAACGCTATATCTAAAAGATGCAAAGTATGAATATTAAAAAGGGTGTCAGTGGCCAAAGGGTTGAGCACTCACTCTTTGTATAATGTAAGGCTCATTTGCCCTCCACAGGAGCAACAGGGTGAGGCAAACCCGTCAGGGCTATGGATGCTCATTGGCAGCGATGTTAGGCCTTAATCATTTATTGGAGCCTAGAAGGCTTTCCAAGGAACTTGCTTTTGTAGGATGGCTACTATCTTATGTGAAAATAAAAAGTGTTTCAAAGAGGTCAATGGTCAAAGGATGAGCACTCATTCCTTGTATAGTGTTTGGCTCATTTCCCCCTACAGGGCAACAGGGTGAGACTAGCCTACAAAGGTTGTGTCTTTGTCAATATTGGAGCCAAGAAGGCTTTACAGGGAATCGACCTTTGAAGGTTGACCAATGTTTGATGAAAAAGGAAAATTGCTAGAGTCTGAAGGAAACAAGCCCAAGTACTTTATCCATTTGTGAGGCACTACCATCCCCTGTTACTATCTGTCATGCATATGTCATTTTTATTGAGTGTATTGGTTATCATTCAAAAAGATCACATGGTCAAAGTTAGTTATGAGTCATTCCCCTTTACCTCAGCCTTGTTCTTCATCTTCACCCAGCACTAGCAAACTGTTTAAACTTTGTAAGCATGGCATACACAAAAGACTTCTAGAAGGTTCAATGATCCTTCGAAGGCACAGGTATATCTTACTTATTATTATTATTATTGTCACCATGATTCTTAATAACATGACTGAAATTGGGTTTTAATATATACCATTGGAGCATTTCTTACCTTGGATACATGCAAGTTTATATTGATTCAGCATCTCACCTATAGCTCGAGTACTTTGACCTGGTCAACCCAGTTGACCAAGTCAAACATGGTTCCCAAGGCAGTGACTAAAAAAAACAGTGCTTATATTTGGTCCAGACATGCCCAAGACCAATACTGCAGTTTCAATTTTCAAAGTTTGGCCTCAGATTGCACATTCAGTGGTTATTATCACTTTATTATTGGCAAGACTATATTATTATTGCAGTGATTTTGGTTCTACTAGAGCATTGCAGTGTTCCAGGGGGTATGAGTAGTCACTTATACCATTCTTCTATGTCTCGATATTCTCCAGTATAGTCAGTTTGCCCAGATTCTCAACCTGGAGCAAGATATGATGAGTTTTATGTTTTTCAGAGGTTGTACCACCATAATGAACTAGGGAGTCCCCGAAAAAATCGATTTGGCAAGGTAAGTCAAGGAAATGGCATGGAATTCACTCAATTGATGTATTATGGCTCCCCGGACACTTCTTCATCAGTTTCAGTCAGCATTCAATCCAACATTATTTTATTTGGCTTAACGACTGAGGATGTCTCCCAAGTGGTGCCCCTCAACTTGGCCACATGATGTATTTCAGTATTATATCTTATGATGTGAGGTTGTAATGGGGCCTAGGGTGAATTAAGCCCCTAGTGACCCCTTTTTGATGTATGATCATGATTGTATCTTATGTTATGTTATATTTTGACTTAAACAAGGAGTTACTGGGAAAAAGTGTGCCCCCCTTGATCTAGTGAATGTCGTCCATATATTGATCTGTGTAAAGTTGATCTCCACCGTTAATGATGTTATAATCTCAACCGTCGAATGTAAAAGAGAGTTAGGCTTTGCATCTCTCAAAATCTATATAAAGACGAGACACCTCCACATTGTAAGGCATGAGCTCTGGCATTGGAATTTTTCATAAAGAGATTTTTCTGGGATTCAACACTTGTCTCTTAATAGATAGATGAATGTGATGATGATTGGCACTGTATTTCTTCTGCATTGAGATAAATCCAACATATCATTTGTACCTTTTTCTTGTACCCGTTAATTTACAGGTTGAAGGAGGTGAATATGAAGGACACACATTGGTGGGGAGACTCACTTTGTTGTCGTAACTCGGTTTGGTTTATCAGGGAGTGGTTACTTCTTCATGAATTTTCATTCTTGTACTTTATTTATCTTGCAAATCCCGTTTATTTGTCGTACTAATTGATTTCTTTGGTGTGGTAGCTCGAAAGGGGCGCTAGGGTCATTGAGCAGAACTTCAACTCATCAGAATCTTGCCCGTATCTCTCATTTGATCAGAAAGAAGACATTCTTCATTATCCAAGAGCTTATCTATCAAATTTAGGTACCTCTCCCAGGTTAGTTCTCAACATTTTAATTTTTCATGTATTGCACATCACTATTTTTACTGTAAAAACCACTATTGGGAAGCAGGGCAAATCACCAGATCAATTTGCACTAGGAATCTGTAAATTTGGCAGTTTGAGTTTTGTTGGCCATCTCGGAAAATCCCCTCTTCATCCTAGGTGTCAGCATTGGACTCCATTTTCCCACCTCCAGGAACTGATCCTTAGGGAGAAAGCAACCCTCTTTAATCTGGCAGCCATTTCCCTATGTTATTTTTCTGATTTTTTCTTGGATTTTGTCATACTGTTGAATCTTTCATCCAAGTAAGTGTGTTGAAGGCTGTAATTCTTTGATTCAAGCTCACCTTGGAGAATTTCCATATTTCTGTTTAAATCCCCCAGGGTCCTGGGTTTGATCCATTAAAATTTAAATGAACACACTAAACCTAGATTTGAACATAATTCCATAAGTAACTGATCCATTTAGCTTGAGTAGTATTACCAACATCTTTAACCACCGATACTCAAGCATTCCTTAATTTGTGGCTTATCCTTTAAATCTAAGGTTTCAAGCACTCACCTTACGCATTCTCCGTTAGGGTTTGATCTAGTGATTTTCTTTAGGTTTGTCCTTTCAGGATAGGTCTAGGTCTCCCCTTTTGTCACTTGGGCTTCAGTGGCATAAAGCGAAGCATATCCCAACCGGCATGACAACCATCCATCTTTTGGGGATTGGGGTGTTCTTAGGTCACGACGTTGGTTGTATGTCCACTTTGCCATCCTGTATAGGATTACTCTTTGGGGCAACTACAAGATTCGTGATAACATGATTGTTCCACATGAAGAGCTAGAACACAGATTGGAGGTTGTTAGGAGAAGCAGGGAAACATCAGTAGAAGACCTTATACCTCCTCCAGAACAAAGAAGCTTTAGAATGTTAAGGGAGTACACTGTTAATATGGAGGTCAATTAGTATAGGGAACGACAAGGCTTTCCACCAATTTATTGGTGGGAAAGCATTAGCGTGCCCAATGATAGAGAGATTACTCATCTAATGACCCACCTCCACCCCTTTCAGAGCCTACCACTGATCAACAAATTTCAGATGATCTTCCATAATGAGTTATTTTCCCAACTTCCCAAGTTTCCTCTTACCACAAGAGAGTCCCTACTTTGAAGGAGGGGGCACCCATCTTGATATGTCATCCTATTTAGTGCCTATCCCCTCAGGAGAAGGATCTAGTACTTATCACGAGGAAACGTCTTCCACCTCTCCCATTCACACATCGTTAGAGAACACCTTCAGGAAATTGTTGATTGCGAATGATGCCCAAAGCAATATTATGCGTTCGCAATATGAAAAAGGAAGTATTGAGTTCATGGAGAGAAATAGGATCCCTTAGATAGAGAATAGTATGATTATTCACGTCATTGTTAGGAACTCACCTCTTTTGTTTATGTGAAGCAAATCTTTCAAGTTGGAGGTTATCTAGATTGGAGAGTGGGATTCTTTGGTAAGATGCCCCATTTCTTCAAGTTGAAGAACAAAGAGCACTCTTTTCTCACTCATTTTCTCATAAAATTTCTTCACCATATTATATTTCTTTAAGCACCATTAGATCTTGCTAAAACCTTTATTTTTACAAGTTATTTGAAGTTATTCACACTGTAAATTTTTTGTAAAATTTTGTACAAATTTTCATGCTTGTATACAAGGTGTCCCAAAGTGATTTGGGGAATCTTTAACTGTTTTTGTGCTTGTTTTTTTTTGTAGGTTTTTAGCAGCACAAGGGGAAACTCTGCCAAAATATGGGCAGAAAATTGTGCAAAGGACTCCCAGAAGCCACAACTTCAAAGTCCATAGGTCAAAGGGGTCAAATCTCTTCTCTTTCTCTCATTTCCCTAAATTCTCAAGTGCCCAAATTTCATCATTTGTAACAAGTTCAAGAGAGTCTCTTAAACTTGATTTTCTTTTATTTCAAGAGTATTCAAGTTTCTTTTCATTTTGAGCCATCCCTTGCATGCAAAGAAGGTTGGGCTTGCCCACCCTTGCATTGCAAGTGAAGAGAGGCTAGATTTAGTTACTTAGTTGTATTTCAGTATTTCATTTACTTTCATTGCTTTCCCCATTTCTTAACTAGGAAGAAAGTTGTGTGGCTAGGTTAAATCTTCATTTTCTTAAAGTTTTGCCACCCATTGCTAGCAAAGGAGCTTAGGCTTGCCCACGCTTGCATAGCAATCGAAGAAGGTTCTAGAAATTTTTTTTTTCATTTCTACAAGCTTATTTTTGCCCCACCCTTTCCATTCGAAAAGTGGGTTGTGAGACTAGTGTTAGTTTGTTATTTGGCTTC
>LPNX011152143.1:253708-299160 GCA_001517045.1 Pseudotsuga menziesii | reverse complement strand
TAATCTACTTACTCATAAATTACAAATGATTACAAGACTTTAAAGAATACCCCAAGAGACTCTCTTTGGGGTTTACAATAACATAAAATTTTGAGAGAGAAAGTTGAGGAATGGAACCCCTTTTATGCCGATTGAAGCTTGAGGAGATTTTATGTCTTTTGGGGCAGCAATTCTTCTTTAAATGTGAATAACCTGTCAAAAACCAGCGAGGTACTTTTCGCTGCAAATCACATAAAACACTAAAAAAAGGTTGTTAAAATATAATTACAAATTTACAAAAATTTCTGAATGTAATAAATAACAGTAATATGGAATTTAGAGGGCTGGAAAATGAGTTTCCAGCCACCTAAATGAAGTAAAACTAGCAGAAATAAAAGGTTTAATTAATATATAAAAGGTTAGGGCCCTAAAACAGGGGTTATATTCACTAAATAGTGAATAAAACCCTGTTTAAAATAGGCTGAAAGTAGATGGCCGAATTGAAAATGTTGCCGGAATGATGTTTCTTGAAGGAATTTCTTTGCTTGGATAACCTGCAATACAAACTATGCCTGCAAAATATTGTAATTCTAGAGATGAACACCTAACACTTCCTGCAAAACACTTTGTAAGAAATGTCAAATCATCCACAAAAAAGAATAAAAACACTTCTATTCTTTAATCTCTCCACAAAACACTTTGTGGAGAGCTAACTAGAAAAATACAACAAATGCAAACAGAATAAATACAAGGTTACCTCAGGAAATGTAGATCATGAAAAGTTGCAGCATAGTATTCCTCCAAAGAATTTTTATTAAAATAGCCCAGCTTGGGCAAAACTTCAATACAAGGTAGCAAGAATATGAGAGTGAGAAGAAGAGTTTTCCGGCAGCATAACAATAGCATAAGAGATGGTGATTAATGAGGGAGTGAGACCCTCATTAAATAGTTGAGGCAAACCCCAACCTATTGAAGATAAATGGTTGAGATTAGATCTAGATCTAGGGTTTAATCTCACCCACTAGATCTAGGTATTTGGCTTTCTATTATTCTCCATTAATCTCTGCCCTTGGATTAATTTTAAATCAATGGCTTAAAAACTTAATCCAAGTCTTAACCATATCAACCTTTAGATCTAGGTTTTTTATTTAAAACTCACCCTTAGATGAGCTTTTAGATAAATGGAAAAATCAAAATAGAGTGGGCCCTCTCCATTGACTCAATTTTTAATTTTATCTTTAATTTTTTTTAATTTTTTACTTTTAATTTTTATCTTTTTACTTTTAAATCTTTTAATCTTTTACTTTTTACTTTTATCTTTTTAGTTTTAAATCTTTTAATCTTTTTATTCTATCTTTTACTTTTTATAATTTCTATCTTTTTATTCTTTCATTTATTTTAAATCTTTTTTAAATTTTTATCTTTTTATTTTATATTTTTATTCTTTTATTTTTATCTTTTATTTTTAAAATTTCTATCTTTTTATTCTCTTATTTATTTTAAATCTTTTTTAAATTTTATCTTTATTTATTTTATATATTTAATCTTTTATTTTAATTTTAATTTTTAATCCAATGTTTAATTTTTTAATTCTTGATCTTTAATTTTTTATCTTTTATTAAGACAAGAGGGAGGCCCCACTTAGGAGATCTTCAGACATATTTTGACCATGGGGGGCGGGAAAATTTGAAATAAATTCTCCTAGGCTTGGCAACCCCTAAACAAAATTACCATGGCATTATTTGATTTTTTCCTTCAAAATCAAATAATATGAATTTTTGACTTAGGGAAATTAATTAATTCCCTAGGAAAAATAGACCTTGCTTAGACAAAAATGGTCTATCTCCTCAACCACTCATCGGAATGACATGGGACTCGAAGCAGTGGCTTAGGGGGTTTCATAGCAATTAACTTTGCATTCATAGCCCCTATTACAAAATGCCATGCTTGAGCAATTACATTATTACATCAACGACTGAGTTAATTAATCACCATGGGGTGAAATTAATTAACTAGAAAAAATAATAAAAAATACAACAACATCACGAAACTCCGCAAGACTCTATACAAATGCCCAGCATGGTCATGAATCACACTGTGAAGCCTTAGCCACCTCATGGAATTGACTGGTAGAACGCCCGTCACCACTTTGGAGGATTTTGAGTGAAAACCAAACCGATTAAACTCGTTTGTTCAACAAGGTCAATTGGAAAGGGAAAAACACTCGATGAGGGGACTTCCCTAACAACCCGTTCCATGGTGTGGCATCCATATCTCATGACCCACACTAGCACATAAAATTACATTAATTTTCCCATGCAGGGGAGCGAACATTTCGTTTTACAAAGGGGCAATTGCCCTGCAGGAGTGAAAAATCCTCAGATTTTCCAAGGTACAACTTGTACAATTATGTACATCTTCCTGTACATGGAGTTGCCACCTAGTTGAAATAGGTGGGCAACAAGGTGGTCTAGATCTAGGAAATATATGTGGTATAATAGTTGAGGTAAAGTTGGGGAGACTTAGTGAACTAGGGAAATAACCCAACTTAAGAAAGAAAGTACCACAATGAGTTAAGCAAAGTAGATTTAGAAAGATCTAGCCATATACAAGAGAAACCTAAAGGACCCACTTAGAATTTTATGCAAAAGTAGACGAAGTGGACCCAAAAAGGTAGATCGGGGCTAAATGACGAGATCTGGGTGCTTGGAGGATAGATCTATGGAAATCAAGAGGGTTCAAGCATACCCAATTGATAGATCTGAAAATTTGGCCACCCACCCAAAGGGGGCGCCCCCTCCGAGAGAGACTAGTGCTAGATCCCAAGGAAAATGGAGTCTGATTTACATGAAATTCGAGATCTAGGGTCTATTCAACAATCTCCAAGTGGGTTTTGATGGTCGTCATAAAAAACTCATCGGATCTATCAGATCTACAAAACTAGGGTTTTAATAAAGGGTTTTAAATGGACAAATGGATGAAAATACTGAAAAACAATACTAACCTTGCAGATTGTACCTAAAAAATACATGCAACCGCCTTGGATGTTGATGATCCTTCCGCTTAGTTACATTTTCGAGCTAGATCTGACACAAGACAATGGAGAAAGGCCCGATTGAGGTAGTGCGCTCCCTCTTCTCCACTTGCAAAATCAAACTACGAATGAGATTTGTTCACGAATGAAAACGACAAGCTACGTACAACATCTATAGAAAAAGATCCAATGTACAAATGACAATAGAAGCATTCCCTGAAGATGAAATGATTTGATCGAAAGATGATGCAAGTCGCCTTCACAATCTCCTCCAACCAATTCGCTACCCTGCAAAAGATTAGTACGACTACCACAGACAAATGTTTGTTTGCATGCAAGATCCACTGAAATGTCTAAGCAAGATCCACACGGTGCTTTATTTTCATTTTCCCATGGAAAATCCGCTGCAAAAAGCCCAAGAAACCCATATATGTCTTGTAATTGCCCGAAACTGAAAACCAGTTGCACCAATGGACTTAGAATGTCCAAATCAACTAGGAATCAATACTCATACACAATATGTCCATCACAAAGGTACATCAGAGGCCCCATCCATGTCAGAACCATAATAATAATAAAGCATGTAAATTCTGGTAATCATAAAACTAATACAAGCCATCATAACAAATCACCATCTGAAGCGTGAATATGCCTAATGGACACCTGTAATCATGATCCATAACCATCTGTCTAAAACTCATACCGGACGTTGCTCCTGGTTTGGTCAACACTAGGTTGACCAGGTCAAGACTGATCAAATGATGACCCAAGTGCTAAACTTTGATGCTGCAAAGTACAAATGAACCTTCATGCTCAATTATTTATGTTAGCAGTGACACTCAAGTATGATTAGATTCTGTTGGCAAGTATAAGCACAATTCATATATAATAATCTAAATCAAATGATTAGTTGCTTTAAAACAAGAAACTCCAGTGTATACTTTTTATAGATTTATCCCTTTTGCTAGTCAAGGGTGAAGGGAACAAAAACTAGGTAAGGCCAAGGGATGACTTGATAACTCAACACTATAAGCACCTGGGCTAAAGGACAAGGGGATCCACACAACACATAAGTTGGACTAGGTGAGCAATAGGGCATGGCAATGTCTCACAAATGGGTGGAATGATGCAAAGGCACCACTAGACTCCAGACAAGCAACCATTTTATACTTTATTTGCTCAACATTTCTTATACTAGTTAACCTCTAACGGCAGGTGCCCTGATAAGCCTTCTGGGCTTCCATAAAATGACAAAGACATAACCTTCTGGGGCTAATCTCTCCCTGTTGCCCTGTGGGGGAAAATGAGTCGTACATTATACAAAGAATGAGTGCTCATCCTCTAACCATCAACTTTATTTCTTATTACTAACTTGCTAGCCTCCAAGAGCAGGTACCTTGGTAAGCCTTCTGGGCTTCCAGAAAATGACTAAGGCTCAGCCTTGAGGGGCTTGCCTCACCTTGATACCCTGTGGGAATAAATGAGCCTTACACCATACAATGGATTAGTGCTCATCTCTTGGCAATTGGCTAGTTTTATTTTTTATTTCCAGTAGTGTCTAGAGACACTTTTATTTTGCTGGCAGGGCATCCATTTAGAATAACTTTAATCTTCGATGCCTTGGTGTCTTAAACCACTTCTTCGGTAGGACTACTTGTGTTCAAGACCTAGAGGTAAACATTCCCTATGACAAGCATCACATAAACAAACATAGAGAGCCAATTTATACATGGAGACCTATTCCAACATAAAGGTGAAAGTGGGGGAAATCCCAGATGTCACTAGTCAAGTTACAATTCAAGGTTAATCAACAACAAGAGAAGGAAACGAATGGACGGAGACAATGGATATGGTGCCAAGACTAGCAAGCTATGTCCCTAAAGGGAAATGACCAAATCCATACTAGGAGTAGGGCAAGGCCAATGAGTATACAAAATAATCTCTCGGTCAAAATAGCTATATCATTTATACTTTAGGTTCCAAGTAAAACCAAGATAAAATAATGCCAACATATAATCAATATCAACCGAGTCTCATTGCTACAATAGGTAACATCAGTGTTTTAAAACTCGGACTCGGACTCGGAATCGGCCGAGGGTCAACTCGGACTCGGACTCGGACTCAGCAATGACTTGGCAATGACTCGGGCGGTTTGATTTTAATGTCTTGGTTTATTAAAAAACATACAAAATATTTAAATTTTAAAGAAAAAACATATAGTTTGTTCACAAATCTTTCTTCCAAAGAGGTAGCCTCTAAGTTGCTTTTCTTTCTTCTAAAGAGGGAGCCTCTAGGTTGCTTTTTCCTGCTTTCTTCAACAGAGATTAAATTGATTTGTAAGTTTGACAAATAGAAGATTTTTATATCGAAAGGAGATTGAATCAATTCCCTTAAACAACTCCAGTCTCCATCCCAATCTTTCTGCAAATCGAGAATTATTTTTTCAAACAATCCTCTATTCTTAGCTTATAGAAATATGCCAGAATGTGAATTTATCAAACCTACAAGTTTGAAACACGCTTCATAAGTTTCCCATGAATATATGATGAATATATTAAAAACATTTAAGGATAAAAAACAAATTAAACTAAATAGATATTTATTTCCATAGATATTGAAATTTATATTAATATCCACTAAAAACCAAACTAGGCCAAAGACAATAGATATTACATCCTTCATGAGAAGCCGTACAACAAACGAGGGGCACAAAGAGGCACCACTTCAAAAACAGAGTATTACAACAACAGAATTGAAACAACATAGCCTAGGGTCATAAATACCGTAAAAGATTCTACAACCTTGATTTCACATAAAAATTGCCCAGCATTAATTAAGCATGTCTACAAGTGACTGAACTCAAGTCAAAATTTTAAGGAAAAAACGGTTCTGAAAAAACATTTTGCTCTTACAAGATATAGAAGAAGTCCACGGGACTGTGGTTCAAAATCTTTAGAGGTAGATCATTCGGTTTTTTTTGGACCATTTCACATAGAATTTTTAATAAAGATAAGTTTTAAATTGATTTTTTTCTCAAGATGGCATGCACGGGATCATCTACTATTGAGTGCTCGTGGTGAGCAAAGGGTTTGATTCCTTAATGTTCTTACATGTGTATTGGAACCTTAATAAAAGGGCAGATACCCAAGCCAATGAAGGGGGAGGGGGCATCAAATACTCCTCCACATGTCCCCATCCATGAATGGAATTATAGAAGCCGGCGTGGTAAGCAACAAGCATAATGTCATCAATTTACATGGTAGAAGAATGAACATCCATCACTGCTCCACCGCATTCACTGCTGCATTCCTTTGCACATGCAGAATCATGAAGGGTACAATGTCAAAGAGAGCTCCTGCATGTGGAATGGACTTGCAGTTTGGGAGTTTAACGCCAACAATGAAGGTTCAAAGGGCATTGCACAGTTGAAATGGCCGAGTCTGGCTCCACAACATGCTCTGTGTGTTGCCTTTCTCGGTATCCCTCGCCACTGAGTGCATGTTCCCATAGTGCACTACCATTGTAGGAAGCAATGTTGTCTCCTCTGTGACTCAAAGAACTGCAAAAAGGTGTAAAATAATGTGAGAAAGATTTAGCTGAAAAAAGTGGCAACCTGACTTAATCAGCTCTAAATGGACCAAATGGATAGAGGGTTTTAAAAGCAAATGGAGCAAAACAGAATTTGGGACTAATGTGCCATAGATGCTAGCGAACATATTTTCAGTCTACATGAATAGGAGGAGTCCCGGGCCTTATCAACAAGTCAACAGGGAAACAAGTTGAGATGACCTCAGGAGTTAGGTTAGGGGTAGGAATTAGGTTAGGCATTAATTTTTAATTTTAAAAAAAAAATTGAAATCCGGAAAAAATCGGCGAGTTGGCCTTTGACTCGGCCGAGCTGACCGGTTCGGTATCGAACCGGGCACCCGAGCCGGTTTAAAGGCCGGTTTGACTCGGTGAGGGTTTGACTCGGGTGACTCGGGCCGAGTCCGAGCCAGCTTGGCTGAGTTTAAAAACACTGGGTAACAGAGCCACATCAAAATCCAAATGCACAAACCATAATATCACTTGGGTCATATACCTGCACTGGATCTGAAACCAATCGGAAGATCACTTTAACAACTGTTGCTGCTACATGTCATGGGCACTATAATAATCTATGCTCTGGGTCATGAAAGAATGGCTAACTCAGTCATTGAATCTGGGGTCATGAGGCTCAGTCTTGGCATAGAACTAGTCAATCTGGATACTCTGGATCGGCTGAAAGTGGGCAATCATCAACTGGCAGCTTGTCATCTGTTGACCTCATAGTAAAGGACTGGCTTAAAGAACTGTTGAGTACTGCTCAAGAACAAAAGTAGCCCAGCTACTATATATGTGACAACACTTCCTTCAAATAGACCAGACAGTGCATCAAACATTTCCTTTGGAGTCTTCTTTGAAGATAATTGAGGGATCTTAGTGGAAGTCTGAAACAATCGATGCATTTCTTTAAAGAATGGCATTCCAAGACCATGGAAAAAGGATCTATATTTACTAGACCTACTCAAAAAATAGTATGTGTCTGAACCAGTGAATCTAGTATCTGAGATGTGTGGATGCAAATTATTTAAGCACCTTGACATTCTTGATAGGGGGAGCCAAGAAGCAAAAAGAAGAAATTATGGTAAAGGTAGTAGTTGAAGCAAATGAAGTCAACCAACATGACAATGTATGGAAGATTGTCCCTAATGCATGCTTACCTTTATGAATTTACTAGATGAATGTCAGATGAAGTGTACAAGTTACTGGGAACATAATTGGTTACAACCCAACTGGTTATCAAGATTTTTATCATTGTATGAATTTTGTTGTACCTGTCATAGAGAAGACACCCATTAAATGCTTTGAGAAGAGCAGCTAGCAGTATTTTCATGATGAGAGATGATGATGTCTCAAATAGCAGTATACTAAAAGAGAAAGCAGTAAGGTTGTTCTGAAATCAAGAAGGGAATGAAATACTACCAACTCACCAATGTAGTCAACCCAGGCATTTCTTGGTAGCAGATACATGTGAAAACACTTTCAAGGCCGAAGATCAGATACTAAAGTAACAATATGCACAAGTTAAGTATGAAGTGTGCTGGAAGCCAGGGCTTGATAAGATTATTAAAACTGTAGGGCATACTCTTGTGCATAGAGACTGAGAAATCACAGATTGAAGATTGCAGCACCGTTTTGTACTATTCTCTCACACAAAATTTTAGCTCAGAAAAAACAGGTCTATTTTCAAACACTGAAACAACAATTGTATCATGGTATTTGGTATTGATGTGAGGAATTTAATAAGAAGAAAACATATGAAAATGGCTAGAGATAATGAAGATGAAGAGGGCTTATTATTCATATGACAGTTGGTATGAGCACACCTTTGATGAGCAGAGAATGAGCAGATAGCTCAGCAAATGAAGAAGTCCATTTGAAAGGGGGAGCAAACATTTCAGCATGATCTCAGGAAGTATTCAAGCATACAATTCTTTTGGGCATTGTGAAGCTTTTGATGGATAAGGGTTTGATCCTTTGTCATTAATATCAAAAGGGGAGAGTATTGAAAACGTTTGCCATCAATGACAAAGGGGGAGTTTGTTGAGCATGGTTGTCATTAATGCCAAGGCTGAAGCCATTAATGACAAAGGAGTAACAAAGGGCATGATGACATGGCAAACTCAGTGAATGATTAAAGATGGACAAAGACTTGATGGCATGGCAATCACAAATGAATAAGTGTGCTTTGAAGCACTAGGTGGTATAAATGACCCTTTATATGTGCTTGAAAGCCACCCTAAAAAGGTGTAAAACAACCCTAGAAAAGATTAGATGATGGCGTGGTGAAGTCATAAGAAGTTAAAAATTATTACTTTGTTGCCATACTATAAAGTCGACCAGCCTAAAGAAACAAATCTTTAAATGAAATTTGTATTTATTTTACTTGCAAGTCGGCTAGCTAAGAGAAAAGTTCTTAATTATTTAAACAAGTTGGCTCAGCATAAAAATATTCATTAACAAGTCAGCCTCATGATTAAAACGTTGATTGTTTGCACATAGACCTCACGCCCTCATCTCATAATTAGAAGTTTTGGAGATCAATCTTTTGGCTCTGAATTCGGGGTATGCAACAGACTGAGGCAGCGAACTTGTGATAAGGCAAGGCAAGTAAAGTGTGATTTTTAAGATGATCTTCTGAGCTTTTCACCGAGGAAAATTCGGGACATCCTGAGAACTCTTATGGAGTGCATTATGAAGGTCCAACTCTGATTAAGGGTTGAGTACAAAAAGCAGTCTTTGACTGAGTTCAAGGACACACCTTGGCTGTGCGTTGGAAATATTTTGTTACTGCTTGCAAGTCAGACATGAGACTGCATTTAATCAGACTAACTATTATCTGATTTAGTGATGCAGGTTTCCTCACTTGATGGAGTGGATGATCTCAGTTGACTCTCCCATTCTTCAAGCACTTTCAAAGAAAGACACAGTCCCACTGCTTCCCACCACTAGATTCCATAGATCCAGAAATTCAGCTTGAGCTTTCTCCTTCTTCCTTCTTTCCTTCACATTCAAAAATTAAAATTATTTTTCTTCTTGATTACTTTTATACATGCTTAAGTAAATTAGTTCACTTTTTAAAAGAATATTTAAAGGGCTGATTTATCTAAGTACATTGCTAGATCTAAGTCCTAAAGATTTTTTTGAGTAGATCTAGATTGCTTAACTACCTATGCTTATTGTATATCTTTCAAGTACTTAACATTTCATGCTTTTAAGTTTTAACACTTTATTTGCACATTCAGTGCATTTCACATGGCTGGTTTTTAGCTTTTAACGAATAGACAATAGGAGGTGCTGCCAGAAAATCAAAGATCCAACCCATTCAAGACCTCTCGATGTAGCTTACCTTGATCTTTGTCTACTTCTCAAACATTGTAATCCTTTGGATACAGATCTAAAAGGAGCAAAGGAATCCACCTCAAAAGATTGTTAAAAAAATAAATAAAGGAAAAGCAAGTGGGTTATTTTAGTGCTTGCGCCCATCTCCCTAAGGGGGATTTGTGTCACTTTCTTTATGGTTTGCTTTTCTACTTTGTGTTATCATTTTTTTGCTGCTAACTTCAGATTAGTTTCAGTTTTCGCTTTTAGTTAGTTTGATTGTTCTTTCAAAGTTTTATTTTTTGCAAAGTAATGAACTCTAACCCAGCCATGCTTTGCCGAAGTACCGAAAGGGAAAAGAGACTCTTAATTGTAGTAATTAGCCTCACAATTTGCTTTCATTTCCACAAGCTTAAATTGGTATAAGCACTTCAGTTCTTCCATGTATGTGTTTTCCCATCGCTGGTTTGCTTGAGCTTTGGGATAACCAAAAACAAAAGTTTGCATTCGATAATTTTTCCACATCTAATTAAAAAACTCACCTTAATAAAAGCAACTTCCCGAAAACCTACAAAAATCCAACGTAAACAAAGTGTGTTTTTTGTGGGAAATATTTGCAAAGAAAGCGGGAACAACTAGAAAGCTAAGTTATTGGACACGTCCTTAAGGGCTTACGTGTCTCGTGTCCGCCTGTCCGACACAAACACGCTATCAGAGCGTGTCGGACACGAACTTTCAGCGTGTCCCGATTTAGGACACGCGTGTCCCGCACTGCCACCGATGTGTCCGGATTCAAGGACATGTTTTCCACGAAAGAGACGCATGGAATTGCTATAATCAAAATTTTCACTTTCTTTTTATCATTTGCAAGTGTGGAGAGGGCTCTAAAGTATATTTTTTATGCAGGTGAAAAAGATTTGAAGGAGTTGGAAGGGTTTCCAAGTGCATTGAGGGTGGATTTTGTTGGGTGGATTGCAACCTCAACCATCAAACAAGAAGAACAATGTCTCAATCAGTTAGGGCAGGAGCTAAAGGGCAAAGGAAAGGGAGAAATGCCCCATCTAATGTCTCCCATCCTATTCCTCCAAGCACAAGCTCTTCTACTCCTCCTGCTAATGGTCCATCTGCTGCTAGTAGAGCTCATTCTCCATTGAACCCTGTTTTAGCAAGACAACAAACCCAAGAGAAAAAAACCTTTTGTGGAAGTATGTGACAAAAAAAGAAGGGCCTGCGGTAAAGCTAGGTGGGGGAGGCAATGTGTGTTCGACTTGCAATTTTTGCAATAATGAGTTTAAGAGCACATACTACCGCGTTAAGGGCTATTTGTTGGCCCTTCCTTCTTGTGGGATGTCTTCATGTAAAGCAATGAGTGTTACCCAAAGGAGGGATATGAGAAAAGAGGATCAAGAAGGCTTAGGCAAGGTAGCAGCAACAAGCAAGAAAAAGAATGAGGATCCTCTTCCATTCTTAAGGAAACCCTCTAGCATTCGGCCTCCATTTCCTCCTAGCAGAGGTGATACATATCCAACAAGAAAGAGGCCATTTTCAAGTGGTCCAATGGACAGGATTTCCAACAAGAGGCGCGAGAAGAGGTGGACCTTACCATTGCATTATTTTTCTACCTCAACATCATCTCATTCAATGTTGCACGGTCACCATTGTTTATTGAGATGTGTCGAAGTCTCATTGAATGAGTTCCAACTAGTTATGTGTCTCCTGGTTCAGAGAAACTTAGAACCACATTGTTGGTTAAGGCAAAGAAGGAGGTGGATAAAATTCTTGAGCCAATTAGATCAACATGGCCCTCATCCGGAGTGAGTATTGTTTCTGATGGATGGAGGGATCCAACACGCCATCCACTCATCAATTTCATGTTATCTTCCCAAAATGGACTAGTGTTCTTGAAAGCGATGGATTCTCTTGGGAAATACAAGGATGCACATTTTGATTTTATGGATGAGTTATTCATCAAAATCATTGAAGTAGGTGTTGATTCTTGTGTACAAATCATCACAGACAATGCACCTGTTTGTTGATGTATTTATAACTTCAGAAGATATTCTGATGTATATTATCATTGTATGTTGTTGTACCAGAATTGGGGATGTGTGTTACCCCTTTATGGGATGTTTAAATTATGTCTAGATCTTGAGGCACAACCTCCGTTGTAAGTTGAGGAAATAGTCCCCAGTGTAACATCATGTAATATGTAATTGTGGTATCTCTAGGAGAAGTGGGCCCCATGTGAGATGACATGTAGGCTCGAGTCTTATATTTGGTCAGTGACTTGAAAGGGTATAAATAGGGAGGCACTCTCCCTCATTTATACACACCTCACACACTCTCTAAGGCACATGAGAGAGAGAGACAATCAAAGGAGGAGAGAAAGATAGTTGTTGAACATTTCTTATTACTGCTTTTGATCATTTTACTATTCTGAAGAACTTTGCAGGGTTTTCTCCTTTATGGTTTCCCCGATGAAAATCTTTGTGTCTTGTGCATCTTTTATATCTTATGCATTTTGATGTACTTGTTATTCTTTCAGATAAAGATCCTAGATAATCTAATTAGATCTTAAGAAAATCTAACATGGTATCAGAGCCTCTCTGAAAGAAGGCACTGTGCAGCTGTGGGAGCTAGGGCTTCCGAGTTGAAGGTGTTCTCTCCACAGATCATCAAACAAGGAGGGCTAGTCTAACTCGCCTCACTAGGGCGCATCTATTGGTGGTAGCAGTTTCTGAATCAGAGAAGTTTCACTGTGCAGCCGAAATACAACTACAATGGCAGCTAATAAAAATTAGGGTTTCATACTTGAAAACCCTAGAAGACTGAATTTAGTAACCCTACAAACTTTCGCTATAACGCAAGATTGGAGAAGGCTCAAAACCAAAAACTTTTACAAGCCGAAGAGAAATTCGTGCTGTACACTGTGTAAAAGTTTCAGCCTTAGATTCGCTATACTTCATGAGATATGGTTCCTCCAAATCAAAGTTCCAGCCTCCTCCAGAATACAGTCATAAACAGGTGACCTAAGGAGATTTTCTATATCTCGGGCTAGGAAGGTCCAAACGAAATTTCACAAGATGTTGCAAGTAGGGCACGACTTGTAGTTTCTGTGGTACGCTTTTCAGACCCAGAATTTGAAACAACGACACGTGGCAGTCCGTACAAGTTTGATATGTTAAACAGTTACCTTGGGAAAATCAGCATAAGTCCCACTTGGAGAATCCACTTCTGCTCTAACCTGTGGATTGGACAGAGGACATATCAGGCTATCTCCGTGAGAAGTTTCAGAATGTAAGGATCCGAACCTTTGGAGATACAACAGAAACAATATCAGTCATTTCTGCAAAAGAAATTGGAAAACTAGGGCTTCCTGTTCTGGGAGCTTCCCTTCACTGTTTTCAGAAAAGGAGTACATTGGACAGCTCACCTTGAAGAGGCCCATCTTTCTATCCAATCAGAAGTTTGAAATTCCAAGTTTTGAAAATTAGGGTTTCTCTGACAAACCCTAGATCAGCCAGCTCTGAAACCGGGATGGACACCTCAAATCAGTAAGATCTAATTTTTTGCTATTTACATTTGAGGTTCTCATTTCAAAATGACTAATCACACCCAGCTTGATGACAAGCTTGGTGAAGCTGACAACTTCCGAGTATGGAAGTATAGGACCTCCGTGATCCTTGAAGAAATTGACTTGGATCAGTATTTCAGTAAGGAAGTTCTAAGAGCTAGAGGGAGATGAGGCTAAGGCTAGAGCCAAGAGAATCATTGCAGATTCTATTAAAGATCTCTCATCCTCATGTGCCATGCTTGAAGACACCAAAAGGAAGTGTTTGATGCTATGACGAAGCAATCAAAGAATAATAAGAGAAGAGAATATGGGAGCAACTGAAGATCAAGCTCTCACGATTCAAAGAAGATCCCTCAAGCGATATGGAATATGAAGGATTCAATTCTTGAAGAACCTCTCATCCATCTTAGCATTTGGATAAGAAATGATGTTGTTATGAATGAAGAAGATGATGAAGCTGAAGGATCAAAAAGGAGACTATCCATGAAACAAATAAAGATAAGTATTCAATTGTCATTTCATGATATTGTTTGGTTATACATTTGTTTATATTCAGTTGATGCTTGAGTATTTTGCATTTATACTATTGAATTGCACATAATGGGTAAGAAGACAATGATGGTGTACAACATTCCATTACTACTTATCTAGATTGAAACCTCTTTGCTGGCATATTAGGAGGAGTACACACTCTTAATAACATCAAGGTAGAATGTATCTAGAAGTTACTGTATGTATACATGTTATGGATGAAAGTTGTAGCATTGGCTAAAATAGTCGCATGGCTATGTGCAATATATCTGCCACTATTAATATGTTTTGGAAATTTTGATATGTTTCTAATCATGCAACTAAACTTGACTTGTAAATCATTCCAAAGAACAAGTAACGACAGTTCACAAGAGGAACCTGAAGATTCCCAGGTCAAAGACACCATAGAGAAAGAAAGAGATTCAAAAGATTATAAAGAGAATGGTAGATCCACCTCAAGAGATGAAGACCATCTTGGGCATGAGAAATAATCCAAGATGAAGAATAGTATGACGAGACTTCCAAAGAAAGCAAGAGGCCTTAGACACACTCTAGTTATGTGACACTGTTGAGCGACATCATTGATGCAGAGCCTTCCAGCTATAAAGAAGTAGCCAAGAAGAAAGAGGAGACTATGATCAAAGAGTACCAGTTCAAGAAGAATGATGTCTAGGATGCGGTGTCGAGACTTGAAGGAAGTCCGTAGTCTCTTCCATATGGATCTACAAGATTCAGCATGCAGTGGATGGCAGCATCGTGGGATACAAGGAAAGATTCGTAGCATGAGGCTTCTCACAGAAAGAAGGCGCAGACTATGAAGAGACATTTGCACCAGTGACGTGGTACACTTCCATTATATCCATACGTATAGGTATTAGATGGGAGATACATCAGCTGACATCAAGATAACATTCTTGAATGATGTAGTCAAGGAGGAAGTATACGTAGAGCATCCACTGGGAGTTGAGACAGATGACAGGTAGACTCATGTGTGCAAATTAAAGGCCTTGTATGAGCTCAGAAGGCACCCATGGGATAGAAGGCACCCATGGGATAGAACATACAGTTACATAAGGAGCTTAAGATCACCTAGAGTGATGAAGATCTTAACCTTTGCTACAAGATTGAAGATGAAAGACTATAGAGGATGACAACCTCATAGATGGGTACAAGAAGAACTTTTCAACAAAGTTCAAGATAGAGGATCTTGGTATCCAGTGACCCTAGATGGATACATAAAATATTAATAGCAGAGGAAGCTACTTGTCACTCCAGTCCATAATGTTTTACTACATAGAGTACGAAAGGCAGAGGAGAATGATGCTCCGCTTCAAAGGGAGTGACTGCAGAAGATCCTCAGGTTTGACGTGGTACGACAGGATTGATAGCTTCCAACCTTTACTACAAGGTTGAGGAAGGGAACCCAGTGATACTTCTATTGTATGTAGATGACCTATTTGTGACAGGTGATGATGGGTTGATTGCTGATACAAAGAGGAAGCTTGCTGCCGAGTTTGAGATGAAGGACTTGGGTATGATGCACTACTTTCTAGGCATGGAGGTGTGGCAGAGTGCGGATGGAATCTCCCTTGGACAAGGGAAGTATGCAATGGATATCTTGAAGAGGTTCGGGATGATGGGCTGTAAGACCATGGCCACACCTATGGCATCGAACATGAAGCTATTGAGTGATGCTTCATCAGAGTCGGTTGATGCCATGATGTATCGTCAGATGATTGGATCCTTGATGTACCTAACGAATACGAGACCAGGTATTTGCTTTGCTACGAACACATTGAGCCAGTTCCCAACGGATCCGAGACATGCTCCTAGTTGCAAAGCATGCAGTGACGTACCTGAAGGGTACAGTTGAGTATGGGCTCAAGTATGATACGAATCAAATGACTAACCTACATGGTTATGTTGATTCGGATTGGTAGCGTCACTGAGAAGAAGAGCACCTTGGGTTGCTTCTTCAATTTGAGATCTAGTATGGCCTACTGGTTTGGCAGGATGCAGTCCTGCATGGCGCTGAGTACAACCGATGAAAAATATGTTGCCACTTGCTCGGCTATTTGTGAGGTAGTAAGTTTCCTTTGAAAGCTACTATTTTATTTGATTGATCTGAATTGCATTTTTGTATAATGCAGAGAGGAGCAGTGAAGCTCCAGTATGTGATCCAGATCCAGATCTCTCGAAAGAGGGAGTGATGAGTTCTAGCATAGTCGGCGAGACAGGTTGTCTGAGCATAAAATCATGGCAAAGCTCGTAGGTTGCTGAGACATAATCAGTCCTGTAGGTTGTCTTCGGATGTAATCAATCCTGGCGAAGCTCGCAGGTTATCCTTCGACATAATCAGTCCTGATGTGATTCTATGCTAGAAATAGCCAGAGTGAAGTTTGAATACTTCAGAGAGAAGCTTGGTGTTCTTCAGATCGAGGTTCCTTCCAAGGGGAACTGATGAGTCCGAAAGACGCAGATACACATGAGCCTTTCCGACATGGTGGCAGGCTGGGCCTCCCATGGTCGTTGATGTAAGTGCTAAGCCTTTCCAAAATGGTGGCAAGTTGGGCCCCCCATGGTCATTGATGTAAGTGCTAAGAGCCTTTCCGACATGGTGGCAGGCTGGGCCTCCCATGGTCGTTGATGTAAGTGTTGAGCATTTCCGACATGGTGGCAAGCTGGGCCTCCAATGGTCATTGACGTAAGTGCTGAGAGCCTTTTTGACATGGTGGCAAGCTAGGCCTCCCATGGTCCTTGATGTAAGTGTTGGAGCCTTTCCGACATGGTGGTAGGCTGGGCCTCCCATGGTCGTTGATGTAAGTGTTGTGTTATGTGTATCTGGGTTGTGCTCTGTGTGACGATGAGATGATTTGAAGATGATGAGGTAATAGTAGGGTATACAGGTGTTGCAAGGCATGTAATCAGTCCTGGGATGCTCATTCAGGTTTTGCAGTGGCATATAATCAGTCTTGGGAGATCTTGCAGGTTTCGCAAGAGGCATATAATAAGTCCTCAGATGTACCTACTTGATGGCTTGCTCGTAGAGATGATGAAGACTTGGTAGAGGGCCAGGCCTACATCCAGCATGAAAAAGGGCTGGCACTGTAGAAACTTCTGATGACAGATAGTATGGGATGATGATCAAATTATAAGAAGATGATGGCAGCAGCTATGATGAAGACTCTATGACTCCGTGATGATGAGGATGAAATGAAGACCTAACCAAATGTGTTGATGACTGTGTAGAGAGAGAATACCTTCCTAGTTAAGAGGGAGTGTTGATGTATTTGTAACTTCATAAGATATTCTAACGTATATTATCATTGTATGTTGTTGTACCCCCATTGGGGATGTGTGTTACCCCTTGACGGGATGTCTAAATTGTGTCTAGATCTTGAGGTACAACCTCCGTTGTAAGTCGGGGCAATAGTCCCCAGTGTAACATCATGTAATATGTAATTGTGGTCTCTCTAGGAGAAGTGGGCCACATGTGAGATGATATGTAGGCTCGAGTCTTATATTTGGTCAGTGACTTGAAAGGGTATAAATAGGGAGGCTCTCTCCCTCATTTATACACACCTCACACACTCTCTAAGGCGCATGAGAGAGAGAGACAGTCAAAGGAGGAGAGAAAGATAGTCGTTGAACATTTCTTGTTACTGCTTTTGATCATCTTATTATTTTGAAGAAGTTTGTGGGGTTTTCTCCTTTATGATTTCCCCGATGAAAATCTGTGTCTTGTGTATCTTTTATATCTTATGCATTTTGGTGTACTTGTTATTCTTTCAGATAAAGATCCTAGATAATCTAATCAGATCTTAAGAAAATCTAACACTGGTTGCAAGGCTAGTGGCATGATTGTGGAAACTAAATATCCACAGGTATTTTGAATTTTCATTGTGGACACCTTTCATTCCTAATTTACTCATTGTTTGAATTTATCACAAGATTCATCTAGGGGAAAGGTCATTTTAATGATTTGAGTTGTTAGTGTTGTAGAGTCACTTTTACTTGCTTTTATTGCTCTTACAAGTTTTTTGGACACCTTGCATTGTCCATTCCTTGAATTTAGCAATCAAATCCATCGCTTCAGATGCGACATGGATTGGCAACATTATTGAGGATGCACGCCATATACGTAATTTTGTACAAAACCACACATATTCCCTCACCATCTACAAAGAGTACACACATCTTTCATTGTCGAAGATTGGAAATACTTGATTTGCTTCCTCGTTCATCACGCTCAAGTGGTTGAGGGAGGTCAAAACCGCTCTTGGGTCCATGGTGATTTCAGAGTATTGGTCTTTCTGGAGAAAGACGGATCAAAGTGCTTCAAAAAAGGTGAAGCACATAGTATTAGATGATGTTTGGTGGGAGAGGGTGGATCTTACCATTAAGATCATCGAGCCACTCATTTCTTTGTTGCGGTTTGCAGAGACGGACCAGCCCATCCTAGCGGATGTTTATGAGGATTGGGATTCCATAATTGAGTCCATGAGGACCATTGTTATGGAGAATGAGTGTCTTGAGTATGAGACATTGGCAAAGAACTTCTGGTCCACCATTCAGGATATTCTTATCTCTAGGTGGGATAAGAATTGCACACCTTTGCATTGCTTGGCCCACTCCTTGAACCCCAAGTTCTACATTCAGGAATGGCTCAATGGTGGGCCCTCACACAGAGTCCCTCCTCACATGGATGGAGAGATTTCAAAGGGGAGGAAGATAGCAATTAGGCAGCTATTTTAGGATAGAGACTTACTTGATGAGGTGGAGGAGGGCTTTGTAGACTTTTCCACTGTTACTAGGAGAGTTGGAGGATATGATGCGGTAGGAGACAAGGGAGTTAAGAAGCCCTATAATTGGTGGGCAACTCATGGGGAAACATGCCCTCTTCTACAGAAGCTAGCCTAGAGGATCATCTCTCAAGTTACATCATCCTCTAGTTGTGAGAGGAACTGGAGCACATATGGCAACTTGTACAGTTTGAAGAAGAGCGAGATTGAGTAGTCCAGAGGAAAGACGATGGTATATGTGCACACCAACCTTCGTCTTATTTACAGGAATAGGGAGGAGTGGGTGAAGGGAAAGACAAAGATGTGGGATGTCTTTCCTGATAAATGGGTTTGGAGGGGTCATCCTCCACACCAGCAGATCTTGATCCTCATATGGGTGGAGAGGAGGAGGAGCAGGAGGAGAAGGAAGAAGAGAGCAGTGATGAGTTTGTTGATTCAGGCATGGAGGAGGACTATTGATAGATGAGATTCTTCATTCTTCCATCTTGATCTACCCCTTTTTTTATTTACTATTACTATTAGTCTATTTGGCATTTTCCAGTGGCATTCCAACATCCATGTATTACATTTTGATATTGATGACTTAATGAGAAATATGGTTCTGACTCCTGAGTATTGACATCTTGATCTATGACTACCATGAGTATCATGAATTATCTATGTGTCTCATAATCTCATTGTGATTACTGATTTGTAAATGTATAATTACAAATGTTAAATGTGCATTAATTCTTATTCCTATTAAATATTTGTAAGAATTTGGATCTATATGTCTATATTTTTAATATATATATATATAGAACATGTCCTACGTGTCCTAATTATGAGGTTCACTGTGTCCATGTCAGACACTCGAGTCCCTGTGTCCTTGTGTTAGGTGACTTAGCTAGAAAGTGACTGTGTGGCCCGATCAGGATACACCATCATTTGGTGTAGTGTTGGACACACCCTCGTGACTCCATCTCGCCCACATTTTCTTGTGTAGAACCATATTGGAAAAAATCCGAACATATTCCTATACCTCATGGTATATCGAGAATTCCCTTTTTCCCTTAATTCACTCACCATTTTAATAATTAAAATGGACCAAGTGCATTGCAAAACATTTCCTAATTTCAACAACACTTATTTACTTTGACTCTATTTTGGCACTAGTTTAGTTTGCATCATTATTTTTTCTTTCGGCCATACCATGTTATGAATGCCACATATCTTTTATGTTGTTAAACTAAACTATATATTGCAGTAGCTTGTTTCAACATTTGTATCATTTTAACTCCTAAAAAACAATCCCATCCACAACTAATAAATAATAAGAGCCTTAGCAACTCTTTTCTAGGGACTACTCCCTTTGGCTTCGTTAGTAGTTAGCCTAAACAGAGGAGTCAAGATCAAGTGACATCACCTGACTCGAGACTTGCCCCCAAGGATGCACCGAGCAGCTTGAAGATTTTTGCTGCGTTAACCCCTAGGTGCGCTTCCGCTGCAACAGGACTCAAACACCACTCGAGGGAAGATGCATTAGTAATTTAGTACATACTCATGGATTTGGAGAACTAAATGAAAAAACCTAGACAAACTTTGATCACTAGGATCTAAGCTCATCAAGGTAAAAAAACACTCCAATGCAATACAAAGGCAGGTGACCCATTTGGGCTAGACCTTTTACACGTAAAATAGGATGTCATGTCTGTTATCACATATAAAGTAGTTGGGCTACCATATTCTATTTTTTAGATTCAATACATTTTTCAGCCAGATCTCCTATATATGAGATGCTGAGATGAGCAGTTTTGATGGATCATTATGTTATTAGTGGACTAAGTACTCTCCCATGTCAGGACTGAGTCTCAGGACACTTAGATTTGAGGACTGATGTTGGTTTCATTATTCATTGTCTCCACCTATCCATTACCTTCCAGTTGTGTTTTAACCCGACTTACTACTTGACTTGTGGCATGGAGGACCTTTCCCTGCTATAGCCTTTGTTGGACAAACATCCCTGTTTATTTGTGTCTCGGCTCTAAGTTGCCTAGGATTTGTTGCTTACCTGAAACAAGTAGTGCTGCCATCAATCCAATGTATCTGCAAATGAAATGTATATCTTGCAAAAAACCCCAATTATGATAAGTAGTGTTTTCAACATACATGAATGAAAGGCTATCCTAATGAAATTGGCTCTGAAAAATATTGTAATGAAATGTCTTAAACATTCATGAAAAGTAGTGTTTTTCAACATACATGAATGCAAAGCCTAAAATAATAAAAGTCCGCATAAAAATGCGTAAGACAAAGGCTGTGGAAAACAAAAGGCCCAAAAAGCAATGGCTCCTAAAAGTTTTATCTAAAAATTGTTGGCCTTACTTGTATTGAGTTGGATTGTGAGCATTTCTCAAGGTGAGTAAGCTCCTTTGAAGTAGTTCACCCATTTGTGAGGCACTGCCATCCCCTTTGTTATTGTTTGTCCAGCATATGGCTAGAGCGTGTATTCCCTTTCCATATCCAAAGTGTCACAATGTTGAGTTGGTGGTCATCCTTTGTCCTAGCCTTGTAAATTTTAGCCTTCGCCCTTCACTAGCAAATTGACTATAACTATGAAGTGAGTATGGTCTTGAAAGTCTGATCTAAGTTATGATTAATAAATGAAACCCTATATATATATGTGTGTGTGTGTGTGTGTGTGTGTGTGTGTGTGTGTGTATTTGATTGATGAACCGCTAGTGAAGTGACTGCTACTTGTTATGATTGTTACTTAAATGATTTGTAGAGCATGTCTTAGCCTTTGAACACTTGCAGCATATGGATGCCAGCCTGAGTTATATTGGTTATCTGATCATTTATAGGTTATTATTTTGTCTATTGGATATTGTTGATGATCAGGCAGAGACCTGGAAAGGGTATGAGTATGTACCCTAGATGGATTTGGACTCTCTAAATCTAGTGAGACAGCTTGTTTTTCAGTTTCGGGCACTTGCAGAGATGATCAGGCCCATTTTACCCTTCTGATGCAGTTTTGCTTCACCGGATGATGTGTCTAAGCAGGGAGATGTTTTTATTGGATCTCCTAGGGTGCTGTATGGAGTATAGGGGGTGCAGCCACTTGATTGTACCATAGTAGCCCCCTCCCAGAGAGCCTGGTGAGCTTAGTTGGACAACGCATGCACCCTAGGAGGCTGTTTTGGCAGGTTCACATTTCTCGAGGCAGATTAAAAAATGATGAAATGCCTACTGAAGAAATCGATTTGGGCTACTGAGGCAAGGAAATGGCATGGGATGAGTCATAATGATGAGAGTGATCGCCTCCAAACCTTCTCCAGCAGTTGCAGCACCAGATTAGGCCCACACCTATTTTTTGGGCATTTTTATATTATTTTCTGGGGCTTTTGGGAGGCTCATGATTTCTTCAAGGAGGCATAAATTCATAAATTTAAGAGATTATATTATTTTATTGTGCCATGGGGACACCCAAAGGGAGTTAGTTAACACTCCATGGACCCACCATGTGCTTCATTTATTTCTTGTTGAGTGGGATACCCTCTCCTAGGGTGATTTAGTCCACTTTTATATTATATTGTTATATTGATCCATGTATTATATGTTGAGCTCATCTCAACCATCGATTAGACATTTGTATATTTTGATCTTAGCCACTCATTTGAAAAGTGGTTAGGATTTTGGTTCTCTCGTTCCTATTTAAAGGAGAGAGCTTCTCATTTGTAAAGGGTCTTTGGCTCTTGGATCTGAATAATAGAAAAAAAATTCTTGTGGATATTCTTGGATCTCCTTTGCATCTAGTGTTCTTAGATGGTGATTGGAAAGTCTTTTGCTTCCTAGCATTCGGGAAATTGTTGCAAGATCTACATTTTTTGGGAATCTTTGTCTTGTCTACAGGAGGGCGACTTCAGCTTGGGCGTTTTTGCAGGGGGACCTCAACTCGCTTGGATTGTCTTCGTTTTTTATCAGGGGGTTTTCATTAGTGGTATTGCGATCTATGATTTCTTCTTGCTATTTTTCTGTAGCAGTTAGCTTTTTTTCTCATGTGGCAACAGATCTGATATGGTTGACATTTGTTGTGCAGGAGAGAGGGCGCATTGACTCCTTGGGGCAAAACGTTGGACATAGAACTTGCTCAAAGCTTCTCAAATTGATCGGGATAGCAGGGATCATCATCATCAAGGCATCTACAAGGTTTTCCAGGTAAGATATATAGGTTAGTCCTCTTCTTCCAGATCTCAATCCGTTAACATTTGCTTTTCTTAATTTTACTGAAAATTCCATAATAATAAAAAACCAAAAAAATACTAAAAATTAGACCGCTTGATCTCTGGACAAACCACTACTGGGTTTTGTAGATCGAGTCTTCCCCTCACCATATCACCCTCAACGTTGATCTGAAAGTGACTGGTTTTCCCTAGACCTGAGAAACTGTCCTCCCAAACCCCAACGCTCCTCACCATTTTTCTGATTTTTTCCAAGATCTGATTTTTTCGGCAAAATTCCAACTTGGGTTTGTAGATCAGATCATCCTCTTACCATTTCTCCTTCAATGCTGAGCTGGAAGTGTCCAGCTTGCCCTAGATCCGAGGAATTGACATCCCAAACCCTAGCACTATCCATCTTGCTGCTGGTTTTTCCTGCGATCTGACTTTTCCGGCCAAATACCTTTCTGGGTTTGTAAATCAGGGTATTTCCCAGGTGGGTTTCCCTCAACGCTAGGCAGATAGTGACTCCATTTCCCTAGATCTGACAAGCACTGATCTCCAAGCCTAGCGCTACCCCCTCTTTTCCCTCCTTTTCCTGTAATCTATTTTCTTCCTAGTGACTCGGGTACTTTGATTCTGTAATATCTCTCATCGAGTCTATCCATCAATACTAGATAGCCCCAATCCTACCCTTGACCTCCCTGCATTGGTCACATTTCCCAAGGCAGCGGATATCCTCACTTGTTGCTGGTACCTCAACCCCGGATCTAGTATTTACTTCATTGGTCACCTATGTCCCACTTTGGATCAAGCCTCATACTTCCTAAACCCCAATCCAAAGCCTTGGTCCACCTAGGGACATCATCCATAGATCTAGGGTTTCCATTACCTTACACCTTACGTACCTCAAGTCCATTTGATCTGATCTGGTGTCTAAGTTTGATCTCTCCTGTCGGGAGTAGATCCGGGTCTCCCCCTTTGTTGTCTTGGGCTAAGATAACATAAAAGTGAAGGTTGCTTCAATTGGTGTGACAACCATCCATTTGGGAGTGTAGGCAGTCTTGGTTCCACCTCCTTAGTTGCTTTTCCCTCTACCATCCATCCTGGATCCACCTCACATAGCCAACTACAAGGTTGATGATAACAATGTCATTTTACAATCATCATCCTTTCACCATGGGGAAAAGAGATGTACAAGATAAAAAACAAGGACTAGAAGAGTGCTCTATCTGGATCATGGAACTGAGTGTTCCCTAGGTTTTTGTCATCTTTTGTTTGCTAATCATCCTATGCTAACTGGGTGGTAACAGTCTCCACAACTATAACTTAGTGACTTGGATCTTACTATCTGTTACTGGATGAACTAGCAGGGCTAGTCGCCGATAAGCATATGAAGGAGAAAATGACCACTGTCACCTCACTTCCCCAAACTTTTTTGGAAGTCGGTACCTCTTAGGGGAGAGCTCTAATAGCAAGCCGTAAGGGCACTTAAACACCAAATTATATCTCCTTTGAAAGGGTTAGTGATCAGTGCCTTTATGGAGTCAATTTAAGGAATGAAGAAGACATACTATATACACAAATGTAAATCTTGTGAGCACAACTAGTATATCAATTTTAGGCAAATGTAGATGTAATCAATACCACCATGTTATGTCTGGGTTATTCAACATAAAAGGTAAAAAGCACCAAGTAGCAAGTTTAAATAAACGCCTTTGGCATTCAACCAACATAACTATTAACTACAATCCACCATCTTTCATATGCATGAGTGAAATAGCAGCAGTATATAGTAAGCTAATTACTTTCCAATAAGCAATAATTCTGATATAAATAGGACAGCAGTAATAATGATAATGACAACCCTACTTATGATGACTCATTCATATGATCAAAGGAAGTGGTTTATGTGCATAACATCTTCATCATTTTAACAGTGTATGACAGTCAACAAGCAAACATATCATCAGTAAAATAATGTTGCTTTCAGACCTTTCTTTAACAACCACTAACATGCCAATTACTAATCCTCCAAATGCTTGTTTTCTGATGATTATATGCAGGGTTAGAGGACTGTTTTAGGGCTTTTTTAGGGAAGAATTTAGGTTTTAGGAATTTTTTATATTTTAGGGCCTCCTAAAATTTCGCCCTAAGGTTTCTAGGGACAAACAGGGCAGGGTGAAATTGTCAGAGAGGACCGAAGTTTTAGGAAGGCCAAAAAATAAAAATAAAAAAAATTTATTTTCTAGGGTTTTTAACATAATATTGCAGACCTACTTCTACCGTAATACTACCATGAAAATGTCAATTTACACATGCAAATGCAAGAGATTTGAACGAAAAGAGGTTTGGAGACAAGGGTTTCAGGTTTTACCCTAACCCCAGGGCATCTAAGGAGGTGACTAACCTTCCTTTTGAGAATTCTATCCTAGGTTTGACAACAAAAGCAAAAGGCCAAAGGTTCTAACCCTAGAAGGACTCCAATGAGGGACGTACTTCTACAAACCAAGGTGACTAAAGGTTAAAAAATGACCTAGCCAAGACAAAATGCAGCTCTAATGGCTACCATTCAATCCATAAACATACATCATTCATCAACATTTAACAAAGAGAGATCAAGAAAAACCCTAGATACCTCCTTGTGCAAGTGTTTAACCAACAAATCATAGCATCACCTTTAGCAAGGGCATAGAACCAAAAAAACTTCAAGAAATTGTCATCAAACACAGAAAATCATCTTCCTCAAGAGGGGCGCATCACTTCCAAAGAGCCCTAGTTGTGTAAAATAAGTGCACATTGTTTTATCCCATTTGTCTTATGTTAAAATGAAGTGAGGAGAGGTTTATTTATAACCTCTCACACTAACTTTACAAAAATATCCAAGCTGACATGCCTTTAAAATGTCAATTTCAAATTATAAAATGTCAATTTAAAATTATAAAATAAAATAATATAAAAATGACCTAAGGTAGGCTTATAGTAGGCCACTTGGAGTATTTTTCCCTTAGGTGCCTAAAACTGCTCAAATAAGTGAATCACTCTGAATGAAAGGCTGAAGTGAGCTAGAGGGAGGGTGTCATGCCCCATCTAACCCTGAAAATGTTGTAAATCCCTGAACGCCCCCCTCAAAGCAACACTATGGCCTAGGTGGAAGGATGACATCCTCTAAGGAAGGAGGCCAAGGAGAGAGAGCGCCAGTCAACTTAAGGGCTAGAAGGCTGTCTGAGGTGGTTGTGAAGGGAGACCAAGGTCTCATAACTGAAACAAGGGCCACCGGTGCAAGGAAACAAGGTGTGGGGTCATGTGACCCAGTGATCAACCCCTAGGAGCCCTGGACAGCAACCCAAAGGTTAAAAACCTCAACAAAGGGTAGTCAACGGTGCCATTAAGCCATAGTACACCTAAAGGAAGGACCAAAGGGCCCGACCATGACCATCATTGTTGAATGCCACCCCTCCTGGTCGAAAAAATGGCCTCTCTCCCTGGGGCACATCTGAAGATGCGCTGGGTACAGGTGCAGCGTAACACTATCAAAAGGCATAGTGAACACAATTATACCTTAGTGCCTTGGATCTTACTATCAAAAGCCTTTTTGACAATAATATCCAAGGCAATAAGGTATATTCATATACAGTTATACGAAACTATTTTGGTGACTAGTTAAAGTTACATATGACACATCAACATAGCCATTCTCTGTAGTTTTTTGAGTATAACCTTGTGGCACTGACCATTCAAGGATGGTCCTCATGGAAAGTTTGGGCACCATACAGGTTTAGAACAAGTTGTATGCTGCACAAACTTTCCCTGAAGACCATCCTTGAATGGTCAGTGCCACGTGGTTATAGTCCAAAAACTACAGAAAATGGCTATGTTGGTGTGTTAAATATGACACATCAACATCGACGTTCTCTATATGGTTTTTAGACTATAACCATGTGGCACTGACCATTAAAGTATGGTCTTGATCTAAAGTTTGGGTGCCATACGACTTGTTTTAGATGCAAGTTTATAACTGCACACACATTATTGAGCCCATTCATCACCAGCCCATAGTACTTAATCAGGTGTGTGTCCATTCTACCCCTGTAAGTATGCCTCGTAATAAATTAGTCTTTAACAGGAAAATTGTTGGACTCGATCTGAAGGGTTGTTATTCCAAAAATCTCCACTGGTGTTTATATCACATTAAAAAATGCATAATTGAAGGTTTTATTTTTACCATTCAAATTTCAAACAAGAGAAGTTACTTGTTCTTCATTGAACAGAACCTGCAAGAGTAATGCACTAGCATTATACAGAGGATTTGATATTGCAACGATTAGCATTGGCTTATAGGACTAAATAACATCACTAACATTAAAAACTTAGCGTTATTGGAATTATATACATGCTAACAAGGCCTTTTAATACTAACAGACATGCTTCTTTAACATCAAAGAAAAAATGAAAAATTAATCTTTCCCCAGACTGTCTGAGGTGACAGGGTAACTGTGAACATTTTGAACATACCTCCAAGTGAATGCTTGTCAATCCAGGCCATCCAGATGCAATTATATGTTGAGAACCTGTTAAGTAGCAGCAATTGGCCTTATTTCAATTGCAAGTTCACATATATCAATAAAGTAAGCATTTATGTTCAGTGTTAAGAAATCGATTCCTGCCGATTGCTTGATATAAAGCCAAAGGTTAAAAACAGGGTGCTTCCTCAGGCTCAATCCATGAAAAGCAAATTGTCACCTGATGTTAGGAGCTTGCAACCTGTAAGTGAAAGCCAACTGAGACTTCTAAAGTTTTCAGTTAGGATAATTAAGTCATCATCTGTCATCCATGGTGCCACCCTGTCTAGCGTTAGAGATTTCAAATTGGAGGCATTAACACTCAGACAATGTGCTGTTATTTCACCCATGCAATGCTGAAGCTTTAAAGTATGTATATATCTTAAATTTTGCAGGGCATTCACTATGCCCTCATCAGAAACCACCTGTAAAAAAAATGTCAAACAGATAATTATAAGCAATAGCATTGGGACCAAGACTTCCAAGTATTCAAATGCAGTTATATCCGAGAAACAGAGACAATAATTAAATCGAAATTCCTGAATATCCAACTTTTATACCTGAAAGCAGACAGAGATGCACTCTAGTGAAGGACAAATCTCAGGCAGCAACATCCATGCTTGTGAACTCAAAGATCCACCAAGGCCCACTGTCAGGCTCTTTAATGATCTCAATGATGGCTTCAAAGTTTCTAGAAAAAACCCAGATAACCCCCACCCAATTGATAATTCCTGTAAACTTGTCATTCTACCAAGTGCTTGAAGTAGATCACCATTTCCAAGAAATGACAATGGATCATCTACTTCTGGATGATCTGAATAACTAGACATTAGTTTACAACCCCTTACTTTAAGAACTTTCAAGCCAGTGTTCCTTGCAATAATATAGGCCAAAGCTCGTCCAGACACCTACAGTAACCAGAAAAATGTCTCAGTTTTTCTTAAAACCATACCATCAATAAAGATTCCAATCAATGGAGACTGAAGTTTCTTGTTAGCTGTCGTATTATTATAGTAGTCACATCCTGATTTACAATATATGTACATGGTATTTAGTTTTAGCATAGCATTTGAATCTGCCAATCACCTAACTACGTGTGAGTCTAATCTAACATGGTGTGCCCAAAGATAAATTTAGATGTGCCATGCAAAGCATTTGGCAATCCTTCCAGTTCCTTCTCAGGAAAAATCATTAGGGCAAGAGGCATGAATTTATTTTTACTAATTGGGTGAAGGGTGAAGATCATGGTTCTAAACACTTTTTTCTAAAGTTTAAAAAGTCAGGCACAAAGGAAAAGGATAGTGCTAAGAGGGGTGTAGATTAGGTGCCTTCTGATAAGGAAATATTGAAAACCTTTAAGAATTTTTATTTTAAGTTATTTGCTTCCGAAGGTGACTGAAGAAGTAATGCTGACTGTGATTTTTTGTGTTAACATGAATCCAAATACCTTAATAAGTTGTCTAGATGGCATAGAAAAATGATAGATATGCTTCACTTTCTATACACAAAAAAGAAATGGCGATATTAAAGATGGATGAATGTGTATCTAATATATTATTTTAACAGAATTTTACAAGGAGAATTGGATCACTATCGGACGGGATTGGTATAATTGTCTGTAACAAGCTACTGATAATGAAAGAAAAATTGCTATTAAGAACTAATTCAAGGATGAAACTTATAAAGCTCGTGATAAGGAGAAACTAGTGAACTAGAGACCATAGTTACCAGGAGATGTGGGTATAAGTACGGGTAATGGTATCGGTTTGGGTACAAGTATTCCATTTTGAAATGTAAGTACAAGGAGACATGGGGATATGGGTAATCAAATGAGATGTATTAAAAATAAATAAATAAATAGAATTTCAAATTTCAAAATTTAGATTTTAAAAATCATAAAATGATGAACAATGAACATCGAACAAATCCCTGTATCATAATATCCTGCATCAATTAAAGCTAGTTATGAACTATTGCCACAAAAACTAACACCCTATGGTGAAAGGTCTTCACTAAGGTGTAGCTATGTGCAACTATGGAAGCAATGGCACTGCCACCTTCGCAGTCAATTCCCATCTCTTTAGTGACTTGTATGAAAATCCAATTACATGGAGGGATTCCCTAAATCAACTAAGTGTCTATAGATGGGGCAAATAGGTTGCAGAATTAGTTGTGGATGGATTATGGTTGTGAGTTAGAAGAGTTTATGAACTGAACTCTGAAATAAGTGTTTGAACAGACATCCTAGATTTCAAGAAATCAAACTAACTCATACATTGATCAAAACATCCATAAACTATAGAGCTTGCTTGCATATGAAATGAATTTAAGTAAAGCAAGTAAATTATGCAACCATCCAGCTTATATGATAAGTGATTATCCAAGTACATGATAATAATTTGTTACAAAAGGATCTAGATCATGAAAATGTAAAATGAGAATTGAAATGTAACAAGTAGATCTAGATGAAATCTAAGTGTAATTCTAGTGATCATGAAAAACATCGTAGATCTAGATGAAATTGTTGTTGTTAGTGATCAATTCAGTTTTAATGACCAGCAATTGAAATGAAAATTAAACCAATTATGAAGATTGTGAAACATTAAGTGCAATAATTTAAAGCATTGAAATAGATTGCAAGTAAATCTGAAAATAACTTTAAAGAAACAAGACTAAATGAACCATAAGCTCTTATTCTATTGCTAGTACTGCCAATAGAATAGAGTTAGCATCATTTTCATAATAAATTCACAACATAAATTGTTAATTAACCTAATGATGAAATTGAAAGAGTGGCTAGTAACAATAAAGTATTTCCAATGCAAAAGAGCTAGAAAATGGCAAGTAACTATGTGCTTTGAAGTGGAAAAGGTTAAAGTGTATTCAGTTACTTATGCATGCCATCAACATATAAGAAAGTTGTGCTTATGAGTTAATAGCAATGATTAAATTTCAGATCTGCTTATTATTTGTGATGTATACCATGAAACATTGTCAAAATAACCCAAGATCTGGAATTTTATTAAAACAATCGAAGACTGCTATAGATAATACAAAGAAAAATGACTTGAAACAGCAAATAATTTAACTCAACTTAAAGGATAAATGAAGAAACTAATCTAGGGGTAAATTAGATCTAAATCAAGGACCAATGTTCACCTCAAATTGTTAATTATAAAACAGCAAACAAAAGATTACCATATATTATTTTAAGATGAATTTTAACCATCCAAATCATGAAATATGTCATTAATGGAAAGAGATGAATTGAAGCCCTCAAAACAGGTTTTGAACTAACTCTTCCTAATTCTTTTGCTTAGTCTTGTGCTTGATATGAAAGATTAAAAAACCATTTTCAGATCTACATACTCAAGTCAAGAATCCTTTCGAAGTATATTTTTTCCTAATGACCTATAGATCTGTTAGGGATTCCCCCCTTGAGTTAGAGCTCGAGCTAACCTAGGGAGTGGGAGAGGAACAGTGAGGTGAAAAAATAAATTCCTCTTCCAGTTCCTCTTTGAGTTACCCTTAAGTCTTCACCTTGTGAATCAAGACTTCGTCACCATAGGTGAAGGGTTAAGTTGTAATAGGTGGCATAAAACAAATCCATCTAGATGCTTCCTCTTAGAGTAGCAACCCATTTCTTGGATAACAACATACCCTATGCATCCGGAGCATCAATGACCACTATATTCATTAAAAGGGATGTGAGGTCGGCTCACCCCACTAACACCAATAATTGCAAACATCTACATGGAGGACATTGAATCAAGGGATTTGAACTCCTTTCACTCACCACAAGTGTGTGGAAATGATATGATGATGATATTTTAGCCAAATGGGTACATGCCAAAGAGGATCTTGCTGGCTTCTTGGGAACACATTAATAACCTCTCAAAGTACCTCAAATTCACCATCGATACAGAATGGGATAATCATCTTCCTTTTTTGGATGTATTGCTAAGAAGGAAGGGTAATGAACACTTGGGTATCACGTCTACATGAAGAAGACACGCAAAGAGAGATACCTTCATGTAGATTCTCATCATCATCTAGCTCAAAAAGTAGGCATCATTCATGCCCTCGTCACATGAATTTCAGATATAGAACACCTGAATTAGGAACTGGATCACTTCAGAAAGGTCTTCTGAATGAATGGTTATTGTTATCACCAAACTTGTAGTTGCCCCTATGAGGTGGATCCAGGATGGATGATAGAGGAATGGGCAACCAAAGAGGTGAAACCAAGATAGCCTCGACTCCCAAATGGATGGTTGTCACACTAATTGAGGCAATCTTTAGTTGATGTTGTCTTAGCCCAAGAAAACAATGGGGGTGGCCCAGATCTACTCCCGACAGGATAGATCAGACCAAAACACCAGATCAAATCAATGGAAATTGAAGTACGTAAGGTGTAAGGTGGAGTAAACCCTAGATCTATGGATTAAGTCACAAGATGAGTTATGGTGTAGATCAGGAGGTTTATGAAATGTGAAATTGATCCAACGTTGAAATGCAAGTGACTTATGAGTTTTACTACTAGATCCAGAATCAAGGTACCAGCAAAAGATAACAATATCCACTGCCTTAGGAAATGTGACCAATGCAAGGAGGTTAAAAACAGGATTGGGGCTATCTAGTACCAAAGGACAGACTTGACGAAAGGTATGGCAGTATCAAAGTACCCAAGCCTCAAGGATAAGATCAAAACACAGGAGAACATGGCCAAGTGAGGGGTTGAGCTAGGGTTGAGAGACCGGTGCCTTGGGATTTGGGCCCAATGGAGTCACCTAAGCAAAAAGACTAGAAGGACGCACTTAGGGTTTGACCCGATCTACAAAACCCAGAAATGGTTTGCCTAAAGATCAAGCGGTTTAATCTGTAATATTTTTTTTTTTTTTTATGTTTAGGGTTTTGATAGTAAAATAAAGGTGCCAATGGATTGACATCGAGAAAAGAAGAACTAACCTGTGGATCTTACCTGGATAACCTTGTAGATGCCTTGATGATGATAATATACGTCGTCTCGATCAATTTGAGAAGATTTGGATGAAGCCTCTATGCAACTTGTTTTGCCCAAGGAAACCAATGCACCCTCTCTCCTGCACAACAAACGTCAACCATATCAGATTTGATGCATCAAGAGAAATAGACAAATGCTACAGAAAAATAGCAGGATGAACCCATAGATCACAATGATACTAATGATAACCCCCCGATACAAGCGATGCTAAACAAGCGAGTTGAGGAAGCCCTACAAAAATGACAAGTGAAGTCGCCCTCCTGTAGACAAGACAAAGTTTCCACAAAAAATATAGATCTCACCACAAATACTCAAATGCTAGGAAGCAATAGATTTTCCAATCACCATCGAAGAACACCATATGCAAAGGAGATCCAAAAATTTCCACAAAATAGTTTTTCTATTATCCAAATTCAAGAGCCAAAGACCCCTTTACAATGAGAAGATCTCTCCTTTAAATAGGAATGAGAGATACCAAAATCCTAACCACCTTTTAAATGGATAGCTAAGATTAAAAGATAAAAATGTTCTAATCAACGGTTGAGATGAGCTCAACATAAAGTACATGGATCAATACAATAATATAATATATCAATGGACCAAATCACCCTAGGAGAGGGGATCCCACTCAATACAAATGAATAAAGCTCATGGTGGGTCCAGGGGGTATCAACTAACGCCCCTAGTGTTCCCATCGCACAATATAAATAAAATATATTTTTAAATGCAAAATAGTGCCTCTCTGAGGCAATTGTGAGACTCCAAAAGCTCCAAAAAATCATAAAATATGCCGGAGAGATGGATGTGGGTCCATCCAAATGCTGAAACTGCTGGAGGAGTGGAAGACATCATACTCATCATCAAAACTCATCCCATGCCATTTCCTTGCCTCAGTAGCCCAAATCGAATTCTTCAGTAGCCATTATGGTCATTTTTAATCTGCCTAGGGAAACGTGACACTGCCCAAACTGCCATCCAGAGTGCCCGCGTTGTCAAACTGAGCCCACCAAGCTCTCTGGGAGGGGGATAAAATCATAAAAACAAGTGGCTAGACCACCCCCTCCTCATACAACGCCCTAGGTCAACCAATCAAATATCCTTTCTGCTCTGACAGGCCACTCAGCATGGCAAGACTGCACCAGAATGGTATACTAAGACAAATCATCACTGTAACTGCCCGAAACTGAAAATAAGTTGTCTCATTGGACTCATGGAGCCCAAATCCAGCTAAGGTGTATACTCATACACCCTACAGATCTCTGCATGATCATGTACAATACCTAATATGCCAAACAGAGAAAATAATAGTCTGTAAATGACCAAATAATCAATAATATGACCCAGGCTAACATCAATCTGTTGCAAGAGTCAGAAGCTAAGACATTCTCTACAAATCATTCAAATAACAATTATAACAAGTAGCAATCATTTCAGTAGCGATCTACCCACCAAATATATAGAGTTTTGTTAATTAATTATGACTCAGACCAGACTTTCAAGACCATACTCACTTCATAGTTGTAATCATTTTGCTAGTGAAGGGTGAAGGCAAAAAATCAAATGGTTAGGCTAAAGGGTGACTGCCAACTTGACATTGTGACACTTTGGATATGGAAAGCGGATACTCACTCTAGCATATGCTGGACAAGCAACAACACAGGGGATGGCGGTGTCTTACAAATGGATAAGTTACGTTCAGAGGTGCTTATTCACCTTGACAAATGCTCACAATCCAAATCAAATACAAATGAGGCCAACAATCTTTAGATATAACTTTTAAGAACCATTGCTTTTTGGGCCTTCGAGTTTCCATAGCCTTGATTCATGCATTAGTTACACAGATTTTTGTTCATTAGGCTTGCTTTGCATTCATGTATGTTCGAAAACACTACTTTTCATGAACGGGATTTTAACATTTATACTTCAGAGCCAATTTCATTAGGCTTGCCTTGCATTCATGTATGTTCAAAAACACTCCTTTTCATGAATGGGCTTTTTACAAGATATTTATTTCATTTCCATATACATTGTATTGATGGCAGCGCTATTTGTTTCAGGTTTAGCCAACACAACCTAGGCAACTCAGAGCCGAGATACGAATAAACAAGGAAGCTTATCCAACAAAGAGGCTATAGTGGGGAAAGGTCCTCCATGCCACAAGTCAAGTAGTAGGTAGGGTTATAAACATAACTGGAAGGAAATGGATGGGTGGAGATAGTGAACAATGAGACCAACACTAGCAAGCCAAAGTATGGTGGGAATGATCACCTCTATGGTGGTATATATAGAAGTGATGATGCCTTTACACACATAGTCAGCAGAAGTTGGTTGATGACATACTTATGTACTATGATAATGAACTTGATGGTGATTTTGGTATCATGCTCAGATTTGACAGTGATTTAGTGTCTGCTGAAATAAAGACTGATTTTGGTGGCTTCTTCAAACAAGATCACTTGTTTTATCTTCAGTATCCAAATTGATTACGAAGACATGGTTAAATTATATGTTACACAGCTCTAAGTGCTTAGCCTACTATAACAAAATCGGAGAAGGTCAAATCAGTTTTGGTAAGGTTAAAGTGGACAAGCTCGGGCTTGTTACTCTTGGCAAAATGAAGCTGGAGAGTGTTGAAGAGAATATCTTCCAGCCTGTTTTTGACAAGAAGTTTGACGAAGATGTTGATGCATGCTAACCTTTTATGATTTTACTAGACAGAGTCTTGTTGAAGTTTGAAGAGGCATGTTGATAGGAGGAGCCTAACTTAACAAATTGGAATCATGGTGATCATGATAATGGGCAAATTTGACATAAGAAAACTCAGCGGCCTATTTGAAAGGGGGAGCAAATACGAAGATGACAAATAATGAGCGCAAAAATCTCAGCAGTTCAACCAACCTATTTGAAAGGGGGAGCACTTATGTGGAATTTGAAGATGATCCAAAGCTCAAATCAGAAGTTAAAATGATGTATTCAAAGCTAAAATGTTTGTGGGGATTGTGAAAACTTTAATGGCTCATTAACCCTTTGTCATTAATGTCAAAGGGGGAGAGAAAAGGAATGTTGGTTGCCATCAATGACAAAGGGGGAGATTGATGAATATGGTGTTGTCATTGATGACAACAATAATGACAAAGGTTAAGCATGATGACATGGCAGAGGCCAAGAGGTGGACAAGGTAATGGACAAAGAACATTGGATGTGGGCTTTGGAGCCACTGGAACACCTAATGAACCAAATGACCCATACTGAGGTCATTTGAAGATGACATGAACAAAGGAAAACAAGGATGACATGGAAGATAAAGTGGACTAGGAGAAGCAAACAAGGATGGATTGATGACATGGATGGACATGGCACAAGACTTGACAAACATAGAAGACAAGATGATGTGGCAGTCCACTTAACAACCTCTTCAAAAGAATGGAAAAATTATTGTGTCAAGTCGGCTAGCTAAAGGAAAATAATTTAAATTTAAATTTAAATTCTTAATGAAATGTCGGCTCAAATTAATTTTCTTTTCTACATTGAAACCAACATAAATACCCAACGAAGTATCTCCAAAAAGATGAATTGGAAAAGTGGAAAGAGTGCTCTAAATTTTGGATTAGTCTGAGGCAACCGCAGAGGTATTTTACTGTGCAAAATTTTTAAGTGAAGACTGATTTCGGATTGCTCTGAGGCCACCACAAAAGTTTGAAATTCGGGCCTGATCTCAGTGGAAGTCGTGGCAACAATAGTAGTCTAAAGTTGAAATTTACTTTCTCTCTGAATTCGGGTTTACTGTGGCATGCTTCTAGTTTGATGAGGTGTGTGAAATCAAAGTTGAGCTCTGAACTCAGGTTAAATATAGATGACTGAGACAGACGAGGATTTTTCAAAGGCACAAGTATATCTTACTTGTTTTTATTATTATTGTCACCACGATTATGAATAACATGATTTAAGTTGGGTTTTAATATACACCATTGGAGCATTTCTTACCTTGGATGCATGCAGGATCATATTGGTACAATATCTCACCTCCAATTTGGGTACTTTGACCTGGTCAACCTAGTTGACCAAGTCAAACACGGTTCCCAAGGCAGTGACTCAAAAAACAACATTGCTTATATTTGTTCTAGACATGTCTAGGACCAATACTGCGGTCTCAGTTTTCAAAGTTTGGCCCTGGATCTCTTGATCAGTGATTATTATCACTTTATTATTAGCCAAATGATCAACTTTTATTACAGATTGCAGACTTTTTCATTCTCCTAGAGCATTACAGAATTCCAGGGGTTATGAGTAGTCACTTATACAATTCTCCTATGTCTCTAGATCATCAAGTACAGTCAGTTTTCCCCAGTTCTCAGCCTGGACAGAGCTATGATGATTTTATTCAGTTTCAGAGGATGTACCACCAGAAATTAACTAGGAAATTCACTTAAAAAATCGATTTGGCTTGTTGGGTCAAGGAAATGGCAGGGAAACTTCTTAAGATGATATATTTTGGCTCCCCAGACAGTTCCTTTGCATTTGGTCCGGGATTATTTTGTTTGGCTTAGCCAATGAGGACGTCCCCCAAGGGGCGCCCCTCACTTGGCCAATCGATGTATTATATGGTTATATGTTATGTTATGATTTCCATCTTAGGGAGGCGTCCTTGACCAAAAGTGCACCCCTCCTTTGATGTGGTCATCTCAATCCATGTATTGATCCTTGTATTTGTGAGCTCCACCGTTGATGATGTCTTAATGTCAACCGTCGGTTGATAGTTAGGTAAAATGTGGACACACTCTCAAGCTATTTAAGAGAGGTGATCCCCCCCATTGTAAACCATGAGCTATGGCACCAGAATATTGAATAAAGAGATTTTTTTGAGGACTACACACTTGCTTCTTGTATGATGAATGAATGAGATGATGACTGGCATTGTTATTCTTTTGCACTGAGATCAATCCAGCATAGCTTTTGTACCTTTTTATTGTACCCGTTTATCTGCAGGTTGAAGGAGGCGACTCTGAGAGAGGCGCATTGGTGGGGAGACTCACTTTGTTGCCAAAACTCGTTGTTCATTATCAGGGAGTAGCAACTTCTTCATGATTTCTTTTCTTTGTATTTTATTTAGCTTGCAAATCCTGTTTACTTGTCGTACTGATTGAAGTTCCTTGGTGTGACAAGTACAAAGGGCACGCTAGGGTCACTGACTGAAGCAACAATTCATCAAAATCTTGCTCGAAACTCTCATTTGATCGAAAGGACAACATTCTTCATCATCCATGAGGTCATCAACATGATTCAGGTACATTTCTCAGGTAAGTTCTCTTTCCTTTGATTTTCTCATGCTTTTCCCATCACCAAATTCATTGAAAAAAACCCTTGTTAAAAGTAGGAAAAATGACCGGATTGATTTGCACTGGGAATCTGCAAATTTGGCGATATGAGTTTTGTCGACCATCCCAAAAAAGGCCCTCTCCCTCCTAGGCGTCAGCACTGGACTCCATTTACCCATCTCCAGGCACTGATCCCTTAGTCTGGCAGCCAATTTCTTTGTGTCTATTTTTCTGGTTTTTACTTGGATTCTCTCTGATTGTTGAATCTTTCATCCAAGTAGGTGTGTTGAAAGCCTCAATTCTTCGTATCAACCTCATCCTAGGAATATTCCATATTTCTACTTAAATCCCCCAGGGTCCCGGGCATGATCGCTTGAACAAACACACCAATCCTAGATCTGATTGTAATTCCATAAGTCACTGATCCATTTTGTTCGAGTAAGATTTTTACCATCCTTAAACACCCGCACTCGAACATTGCATAATTTGTGGCTTATCCCTTAAATCTAGGGTTTCTAGCTCTCACCTTACGTATTCTGATTTCTTTGGTTTGATCTGGTGATTAGTTGTAGATCTGTCCTTTCAAGATAGGCTTGGGTCTCCCCCTTTGTCACTTGGGCATTCATTGGCATAAAGCGTAGGAAATCCTAACCGGCGTGACAACCATCCATCTTTTGGGGTTAGGGTTTTCATAGGTCACGACTTTGGTTGCCTGTCCCCTCTTCCATCCTGTATAAGATTACTCTACTAGGGCAACTACAAGATCCATGATAACAACTCTGAACCAGTTATTCAAAACCAAGAACGAGAACCGCAAAATGGCACTGAAGGACAAGCTGCACAATGTCAAGATGAACAAGGACGAAGGTGTGACCTCCAACTTAACCCAAGTGGCGCAAGTCAAAGATGAGTTAGCAGTCGTAGGAGATACTATCCCAGATTCAGAATTGGTGAGGATAGCCCTGAAAGGTTTCACCAAGAAGTGGGAAGTATTTGTTAAGTGCATTGTAGGTAGGGAGAAGCTTCCTAATTGGTCTAGACTATGGGATAATTTCACTCAAGAGGAGATTCGAAAAGGGTCTCTTGGTAATCAATGAAGAGGCGGAGCATAACATGGCAATTACAACAAAAGTTAACAAGAAGAAGAAAGACATCAGTCAGGTCAAATGTTACAAGTGTGGTCAAATGGGACATTATGCCTCGAAGTGTCTTGAGAAGAAGAATGTGAAAGAGAAGACTGAGAGAGACATGGCAGTGTCTGCAACAGTAGAAGACTATGCAGCTAATTTTGAGCAAGATTTTTCTCTTGTCTCAATTGATTCCAGTATAGGGAGCTCAGTTTTTTAGAATTTCTAGGTTGTTGACAGTGGTACAACCAGACACATGACTGGGATCTATGATATCTTTCAGATCATCACAAAGTTGGGGCTAGGACACTTTATTCAGACAGATATTGATAGTCGTCAGATAGCTATACGAGTGGTTGGAACAGTCATATTCCAACTAGACCTTGTTGAGATCCTCGAAATACACAGAGTGCTTTTTGTACCTAGGATGAGAGTCAGCAAACTCTCAGTATCATCCTTTGAGGATGAAGGTTATGGAATGATGGTGAGGTTTGGCCATGTTTTCCTGTATTGGAGAGATGACCCAGTTGGTACTACCATTTTGTTAGGAGATCGCAGGGACAAGCTATATGTTTTGAGAGGGCACATTGTACGACCCGGAGCAGGAGGGTGGTTTTCAGAGTCAGAGGATGAGGCGAGAGTTGCATCTGAAAGACATGGTAATGATGAGGAGAGTGACTCTCTCCTGAGCACTGGTAGGAGAATCAGCCAGTCCAATGATGGTGTAGATGAGCAGGTGGATGAGGCTCAGGTCGAGTGTTAGGCTTCAGAGTTCTAGTATGGATTTGAGCATCTCTATCCTAGAGTGATTCCAAAGCAAGAGGGAGCTATTTCAGGAGTCAAAGATGGAGATGGTGCTAGGGGCCTTCCTCGTTAAGAGGGAGTGTTGGAAAGTTAACTCTAAAGGTCCTCTTTCATATTTTTGGTGTGGTGTGATGAAGAGGACTTAGACTTTGTCCTTTGTATATTTATGTATAAAGTGAGTTATATATAACTAAAGTGATGTTTTGTACTTTATAGAATGGGTCCCACTTAAGTTATTATTTAATAATTAAAGTGAATTAATTATTAAATGTGGGTGCATTAAATGATGGCCCTTGATTTTGTAAATGTATCTCAACCATAGATTAGGTGGTTAGATAGGTGGTTACAAATTTTAAAGTATAAAACAAGAGAGAAATGACAAATTGATCACACCATTAATGAAGAGAGAGAGAGAAGAAGATTGAGAGAGAGAGAAGGAATGCCCTAGAGGAGTGGCACAAATCCCAAGGAGAGGAGCAACACATTTCCCAAGGCAAACAGAACCGTACAACAGCCAGTTTGACAGGGTCGTACAGCACACATGTGGCCACATTTCCCAAGGTATTGTTGTTGCAATAAATTCTGGCACATATGGGCATAGTTTTCGAGGTAGACCTTATAGCAAAAAGTACATTCGTGCAGCGCATGTGTGGAGGATGTACAACTGTTAATTGGCACGAAAAATCGAGGTATTTTGCTGCTATTCCAATTTGGGTACTTTTGTCAATGAGGGTTGAAGGAATGATTTCATGTGTAGATGGAATGTTTCTAAGTATTCTTCTTAATAATCATTTTCTTCTTTCTAGGGTTTTCCCCAGGAGTTGGGGTTTTGCCCGGTCTGTTGACCAAAAACATCTATGTTTTCATGTGTGAATGGATACTTCAGTATTTGAGAAGATCTTGAATATGGTGGTTTTTATTTCAAGTTTATGAGTCAATTTTTAATTATAAACCCTAGACATTCAAATGTTGGACAGAATGTGTGAATGAAATATTCATGTTAATGTCATTTATTTTCTTCAAAAGAAATGCAAGCACAAGGTAATGTTATCACGGATCTTGTAGTTTCCCCAAAAGAGTGATCCTGTAAAGGATGGCAGAGGGGACAGGCAACCAAATCCGCGACCTGTTACCAACTTTTTTGTACCATAGTTGGGTTACCTGAGGAGCCGCCAGTTGACAGACTTGTTCAAAGTCTGATTCCAGTGTATCAGTTGATCCGTCTGCTTGTCTAGCCAATATTGGCTAGTCACTTTTTTATTTGAATAATTTTGACCATGGCCCTGCGGGGTTTGTAATAAAATGTGCTAGTAGGATATTTTTGAGTGGTTCGGTCTCCTGAGACATAGAATCTCAAATAGGGTATTCCAGGGAGTTTGTTACCCCTGACAATTATGCTTTGCCTTCAGCCGAATATAATTGACGAGGTTTTCTCCCGCTTCCTCCAAAGCTAGAATGCCCGATGTTGAATTCTGGGCCTTGGGGGGTTATTAGAGCCCAACTGAGTGTTATAAGCCTAGACATTATTTAGATAGATCATGGTCATGTCCTAAGTCATCTGGACACATAAAAAAAATTCAAAAAAATCTTTTTCGAACAGTGAAAAATTATTTTTTTAATTTTTAATTACTTTTCCTAAGTTTTTTGGGTTAATTTTTCCATAAATTAAATGGAAAAAACCCATTCGTGATCCAGACTCAGAATTCAGTGATTGAAGGCTCTAACCTTAAGCCAAAAATCATTCTTGATCAGCCAACCAGTCAGAGCCAACTTTCAGATTAGCAATTGGACACATAATGCATTTTTACTCAAAACAGTTAGTTTTGAGTAAAAAAATGAATTTTTATTAAAAAATGATTATTCTGGAGAAAATTAAAACTCTCCAAATTGTTGAAATATTGTAACTTCAAAGAATATTCTATATGTATCTTTTTGTGGTCCCCGATGATCCTACCGGGAGAACCACTTGTATTACATTGTACCGCGATGATCATAATCGGAAGAACTAATAAGAGTCATAAGGTAGTCCCCTCTAATTGTAAAGGTGGGTCATCAGCACCCCAGTGTGGTTACTTGAGCCTACATGTGTAACTCGAGCCTACATGACTTAACTCGAGCCTACATGTCAAACGAGTTAACTTAAGTGAACAGATGAATATAAATAGAGGTGCAGTGCTCCTCATTTGTGACACACACTCTCACTTGTATAGCGCATTAGTGGAGAAGAGAAGTAGCTGGAGAAGGAGGAGGATCCGGCTTTGATCTCCTTGCTGGTTTTATCTTTTATCTTTTTGGGGCATCTATATTGAGGAAGCTTTTGCTGGGTTTTTCCCTTTAGGGTTTTCCCAGGATAAATCTTTGTGTTCCTTTTGTATGGTTGTGCTTGTATATCTTTCAGTGATCCTGTTTATATGCTTTTGTTATGAAAATGAAATGAAATACTAATGTCTTAGCTAAGCATATGAAAAATTCAACATGGTATCAGAGCTAACCTGAGAAGAAGACATTGTGCAGCTACAGAAGCTAGGGCTTCTTATTTTTTGGGTCTCTCTCCATAATCCATCAGCAAAAGTATGCTAGGATGACTCTCCATTGAAGGGCGCATCTTTCTGTCGAAGCGGAATTCAATTCTGAGCATTTTCAGTTTTCGATGTGGAAATTAGAGCTTTCTACAGAAGAGGAAATTTTGAGTGAGACCAGCATAGGATTGTTATCCTCATCAAAACCAAAGTTTAGAGACCTGGATCAAGAAATTTGGTTGGGTGAAACTCTAGGAAAGTCAAACCCTAGTTTCACCCCGAGCTAGAAAAACCCTTAATACTAAAACTGCTACGTTTTGGTACATTCGCTATAGTCCGAGATTGGCGAAGGATCAGGAGCTGAAAATTGCAGGAGCTGAAGATAAAATCCTGATGAACACTATGTCCAAAATTCATCCTCAGATTCGCTGTATTCCAGGAGATATGTTCTCTCCAAGTTAGGGTTCCATCCTCTTCCAGAATTCATCCCTAAACAGGACACCTGGGGAGAATTGCAATATCTTGGGCTACAGAGATACAAATGGAATTCCTGAAGATGTTCCAGAAAGGGCATGGACTATAATTTCGGTGGTCTGAATATCAGACTCAAAAGATGAACCAGTGACACGTGGCATGCCGTACAACTTCGCTGTTCTGAACAGTCCTGTAACAGGTCACCTTGGGAAAAGGATCATAAATCCCAAATGGTGAAACCAATTCTGATGAAACCTGCAGTTTTGGATCAGGGACATGCGAGGTTACCTCAGTACAAAATTTTAGACACAGAGGAGAAGAAATCTAGGAGATATCACAGAAACAGTAACAGGCATTTTTGCTGAAGAAATTAGAAAATTAGGGCTTCCTGTTCCGGGAGCTTCCCTCCACTGTTTCCAGAAATGGAGTACATTGGACAGCTCCATTTGAAGAGATCTATTTGTCTAGCCAATCAGATCTGAAAGATTCCAAGTTTTTGAAATTAGAGTTTCTGTGACAAACCCTAGATCAGCCAGCTCCGGAACCAGGACGGACACCTCAAATCGGTAAGATCTAATCCTTTGCTATGTTCATTTGAGGTTCTCATTTCAAAGTGATCTATGACATCATCTTGATGATAAGCTTGGTGAAGTTGACAACTTCCAAGCCTAGAAGTATATGATCTCTCTGAAGAAAATGGATTGGACACCTACATGAGCATAGAGGTTCCAGTTTCAGAGGGAGATGAGGCTAGAAGCCTTTCTCAAGAAGAACTTGGTCAAAGCCCAGAAGATCATGGATGATTCAGTCACGACTCAACTTGTACTACAAGTGTCTTCCCTAAAGACATCGATGAGGTTTGATTCCTTGACCAAGCTATTTGAAGGGAAGAACATAGATCGGAATATGACCTTAAGAAATTAGCTGAAGAATGTGAAGATCCAGAATGCAGAGACCATGCAGTCATAAGGATCTCTCAAATCAGAGAACAACTTCAAGCGGGGAAAGAAGAAGTGAAGAATGCAGAAGTGGTGATAGCCACCTTGAATGGCTTCCCAGGATCATGGAATTCATTCATTCAAGAAATGTGTTCCAGAAGGAAGTGGTTACTTTCCGCAGACTTTGGGAAGAAGAAAGAGCTCGTCTCTAAAGATCAAGCTCTCATCTTCCAAAGAATATCCCTCAATCAATGAGGAATATGAAGATCTCAACTCTTGAAGAACTGCTTATCCACCTCAGCATTTGGATAAGAAACGATGCTATCATGAATGAAGAAGATGATGAAGTTGAAGACTCAAGGAGTATACCCATGAAACAAATAAAAGATAAGTATTCAATTGTCATTTCATGATATTGTTTTGTTATACATTTGATTATATTCAGTTGATGTGTTATGCATGATAGATTGTTTGCATTAATGACTGTATACTACTGATATGCATGTGATGGGTAAGTAGCTCATGATGTTATACAACTCTCCATTGCTACTTATCAAACCTCTTTGCTGACATATTGGATTAGTGCACAATCTCAATAATGTCATGGTGGAGATGGAAGGCATCTAGAAAGTTTATGTGAGATATGGATGAATGTTGTATTGACTAAACAGTTGCATGATGCATAAGAATTTATCGTTATGCATATGTTTTATGAAATAGTTCTAACCATGCAACTGGTGCATTTGAATTGTAGGAAAGGTCATGTACAACCTCCTACAAGAAAAGAAGGATGAGACTTGTTCCGAAGAACAAGTGATGACAATTCAAGATTCACTCCAATAAACATGAATCTGAAGCTCCTAGGGTCAGAGACACCATGACGAAAGAAAGAGCTTCGGAGAGTGATAGATCCACCTTGAAGGATGAAGACCACCATGGGTACAAGAGATAACTCAAGATGAAGAAAAGAATGCTATGATCAAAGAATAACAGTTGATCATGGGGAATAATGTATACGATATGATGGAACACGTGTACAAAGCAAGGTTCGTGATTCTCCCCAGAAAGAATAGACTATGACATGACATACTCTATTGACCAGTATATATCAAGCATAGAACCACCTGTACAGAATGAAGAGGGAAGATGATACTCCACTTCAGGGGGAGTGACTACAGAAAATTATATCTAAATTCGACATGGTACGACATGATAGATAGCTTTGTGATGGATCGAGACTTTGCCAAGAGTAAAGTCTATCCTAACCTTTCCTACAAGGTTGTAGAAAATGTACCTGTCATTCTATTACTACATGTGGATGACTTATTCTTGACAGGGAATGAGAAACAGATCATGGAAAGCAAGAAGAAACTAGCAGAAGAATTTGAGATGAAAGACCTTGGGTTAATGCATTATTGTTGGAAGTATGGCAAAGTTCAGAAGGAATCTTTCTCAACCAGGAAAAGTATGTGGTCGAGATATTGAAGAGATTCAATATGTTGAAATGCAAAGTCATGGCCACACCCATGGACTCCAACCTGAAGCTGTTAGCTGATGACTCATTAGAGTTAGTGGATGTGACTCACTACAGACAGATCATTAGGTCATTGATGTACATAACAAATACCAGACCAGACATTTGTTTTGCTGTGAACACCTTAAGTCAAC